>JANRGW010029544.1:0-37790 GCA_024733675.1 Psilopsiagon aymara
AGCTGTTGTATTCTCTTCCCTTGTATTTCTCTTGTCATTATTATTATTGGTGGTAGCAGTAGTGGTTTGTGTTATACAGTAGTTACTAAACTGTTCTTATTTCAACCTGTGGGAGTTGCATTCTTTCGATTCTCCACGTAGCAAACTGCATGGCTGATTTACAGCTTAAACCATGACACCATAATATGGATAAAATACAAATTTAGCATCATAAGCAAAGAGAATACCTTCACATCAATTTACTACAATATGGTGCTAGGGAAGCATTACAACTCTGTCATTTGGCAGAAAAGTGGCATGGTTATCAGGGGACAGGTTATTTTTGTTATATTTTGCTGTTACACTGTTGTACATAGTGAGTAGTCTCAAACCAACAAATCGGGACTGTAAAATTCTAAGTTAAATACTTCCTTCCTACCAATAAGATACCTTTGTCTGGAGCCAGGCTGATGTTTTCCGAAATACCGCTTAATATGATTCAGGTCACTATCAGCGACGTTATCAACCATTCAGTTCAGATGCACTTCCTCACTTCAGACCATGCTGTGGCCGTTAGAATCAAACATTCAGAAATCATTAAAAAGACAAATCAAAATAAATCCATGCCTGTATGGGAAGAGATCACAGGGGAGTAATAAAATACAGCGGTTATCTGCCAATAACATGTGGAAGGATAGAAAACACTAAGTAAAGATGCTGTGAGATAAAAACATGGGAATTGGAAGTTGTTAGCTTGTAACATTCAGTTTTTCCATTTTCTTAGTTTTCCAGTGGTTTTTCACCACATTTAGGGTAGCCTTACCTATCTTTTGCCACAGAAAGCCTAACCTAGATGGGGTTATAATTCTTTCTCCTAAAAGGCCACTTTCCATCCCCCTTATTTATGCCTGGCTTCCATCAATGTATAAAAAGGTAATAGTCCTCATAGACCTCTGCAGCCTTTTGCACTATGGACTGAGAGAATGGATATGTGATGATTCAGGTCTTTCTTGTTAGACCTAAGGTGATCACAACCAACTGTTTCTTTAGGCTTTCCCCAAGTGGTGATATGCAGTTCCTTCCAGTCCTCTCCCCATACTGATTAGTGTTTCCCTAAAGACACTGGAATAGCATGATTAATAGTAAAGTTTTCAATAATTCATAGTGAACGACTCTACAACTCCTTCAGACCATGAATTAGCAAAAGATGGGTTTTGATGACTTTTCAAGATTAGCAGCTGTGTGCTACTCCAGGCAAAGAAAGGCTGGAGTAGTGCCAGTCTGAAGATGGAAACTCCTAGGTCTCTCTAGGTTTCAGAGTGAGATGAGTTTACAGCCATGCTCCAGAATTCAAAGCTGACTCTGGACATTCCTGCAGTGATAAATTCAACCCACTTGTAAAGCACATTGAGCTTTTCTAGCAAATGTGAAGTTGGGCCCAATGAACTGTGATTTTGTGCCCTGAGACCAGGCTATGTCAGTTCAGAGTCTTTTTCCTAGGCACAGAGTCCAATCCCTGCAAAAGGCCGGAGACAGAAACTGCTGGAGACAGACTGAATCAAAACTCTAGACTCCTGTTCTGATTTGCAAGTTGAAGAATGAATGCCCACATAAAAGCCATGACTCATTCTTTCCCATCAGCAGCTGCACTGTGGTTTCTGGAACTACAAAATTGTCATTTGCTATTGCCAACTTACGATCTTGGGAGATAAAGCCCTAACAAGAGCTGAAATGAAGACTGAGCTGAGCACAGTAAACGCTTTTCACAGGGGACCTGCCAGTGGGATATAAGGGGCAAGGGGTGTTAATGTAGCCAACTTCAGACTTCCAAAGTACTGACATTGTAAAGCTGAACCACTTTCTCTTAGCCTAGTAGATGCAGAGAAAAAGACATGATGTATCTGATTTAATTTAAATATCAACTTTAGGAGGACATAGATTTTATCCCTTCCTTCTTCTTCCCCCAGCTTTTATAGATGACCATGATATCATGTGGTATGGAATACCCCTTGGGTCAACTGAGCTCAGCCCTCCTGACAGCGTCCTCTCTCAGGTTCTTATGGCCTTCTAGCCTGCTTGCTGGTGGGGTGAGGAGCAGAAAAACCCTTGACTCTGTATAAGCACTACTCAGCCGTAATGAAAACATCCCTGGTGTTACCAACACTGTTTTCAGCATAAATCCAAAACATAGCCCCATACTAGCTACTGTGACGAAAATTAACTCTATCCCAGCCAAAATCAGCACACACCATTACCCTGGGCAGCTTCAGTCTACACTGTAGTCCTACACAAAGTCAGACATATCCTACTACTCGTGGCTAAATTACATATAGACATGATATTTGCTAGTCTACGTCTCGAAGATGCCTCTTTCCCACCTACCAGCTTGGAAATGGCAGAAGGAACAAATAAGGTAAAAAATCCACATCACTGTAGGCAGTATGTTTCTTGAAGGAGAATTAAAAATCCATATGAATTATAGAACATAGAAATGAGCTACTATAAATTCATCTGAGGTAGTGTTCAAACCTTAGAAGGTAGCAAGATTACTTCACCCAAAATTCTCATCATACTTTGGTAATTTTTAATGCAAACAAACAACACCTTGTGTCATCACTTTCTTACAAAATCATCTTCTGGTTTTAGGGATCAAGTCTCATTTATACCAGGACAGCAGGCTGCGGAAAATGAGATCAAGTAGTATGGAAGAAGGCAAGCCCTACTCTTTAAAAGGTCCCTGCTGGAACAGAGACCACTTAAGCTGGGTTTACTTCCTGCTGTTCCCACTAGTTCCTTGGAAACCTGTCAGGAAAGCCTCTGACAGATATATTTTACCTGGAGGAAATCTGAGATGGAAAACTGCATCATCCAAGGAACCCCAGCAGACCAGTACCAATGAGATTTCTCGTGAGTGCCCTGTGCATTGGACTATGTATACTAAGAGTTGAAAAGCATTTTAATCTGCAGGTTAACACAAACCAGATGGCACTTGAAGTCAGAGGATCAGGCACCCATTTATACCAGCCACGGGTCTGTCCCTAAGGTCCAAATTAGGCCTACAGTTTCACCAACATGGAACAGTAACTATGGATTCTAAAGACATCTATTTTTAGTGCAAAATAGTAACATGAACTGGAATGCTCTGGAATGACTTTAAAGGAATGTTCTTCATGTGGTTTTAAATTATGTGCATTATATTGTGTTATATGTTATGTTATTCCATGAATATGTTAAAGCTTCTAACATTCATCAGAAGTTGAAAAATACCTATACAAAAATACTGTAACTAAGGAATAGGTAGCCAAATATGGCTCACCACACCAGACTGGGGTTGCTCTCACTACTCTGGCTATCTGAAAGTCCACTTTTGGGCTCCTTGAATAGTTGGTGGGGAGAGGAGCATCACAACAGAGCTATTCAGCCCATCTTAAGGTAGCTGTCAGAAGAATCAGCATGAATTTCCCTTGTAGAATAAATGGATTTTTCTACATGGGGTATTTTCCTACACGTTAATCATGCTGTGATTATATAAAGAGCATGATGGGAATTAATTTCAGCTAATACTAACTATTTAGCTTGGCTAGTTTTCTAGATTTCCACTATAATTAGAGGCACCCCTTGAGAATAACGCATCCCCTTGCTCAGACACTGCCATTAAGAAAGGATGAATTACCTTCTGGGGATGCTGCTCACTCCCTGTCAGCTTCAGGAAGACCATGATTTTGGTGACAGCCTCTGGACATGAATACAGTTCAAACAATATATTTGTGCTTTCATGTGGACTACAAACACAGTTACATCTTTCCTGTTACTAGTGGGTCTGAATCCACCAGTACTTTGCTGGGAATACAGTCTTTTGTTAGAGCATCAGTAAATCACTCAAAAGATGAACTGGACCCTTACTGAAAAACTCACAGATCACATGGTTGAGCTGTTTGCCAGGTCTGGGGAAAAGCAACCCAAACATTCCAATACCTACAGGGGTCCTTCAAGAAATCTGGAGGGGGACTTCTTACATGGGCGTGTAGTGACAGGACAAGGGGGAAGGGCTTTAAACTGACAGACAATAGATTCAGGTGAGATATCAGAAAGTTCTTCCCTGTGAGGGTGGTGAGGCCCTGACACAGGTTGACCAGAGAAGCTGTGGCTGCCCCATCCCTGGCAGTGTTCAAGGCCAGGTTGGATGGGGCTTTGAGCAACCAACTGGTCTAGTGGAAGGTGTCCTATCCATGGCAGTGGGGTTGGAACTGGGTGATCTTTAGGTTCTTTCCCAACTCAAACCATTATAAGATTCTGTGACTGATCTATGAAATCTAATTACCTTTGAACAAGTACACAGACACATACAGTTTTCAAGTACTGCTTTCATACAGAATGATGGATATTACCGCACATTATTTTCTTCTCTCAGAAGAAAAGGTTAAGCATCCATTTGATTGACAGAAGTACCAGCCAGAGCACCACAGTAATATAGACATATGAGCAGATAGCATTTAGCAGTGCATTTTAAAGTCATGACTAAAAATGTACACATAGAAGTGCACTTGAAAGACAGCGAGGTGAGTCAGACATTCAGCAATTACATTGTACTTAAAACGAGTAAGAAGGATGCTGCTTGGAGGTCATGAGAGATCATTTTGTCAAGCAGTGTTAAATGAAGCATTTGCCTTGTGCCTTCCTTCATAGCTTCCCTATGAAACACAGCATCTCGTAATTTAAAAACAGAAAGAAGAACAAGGCAGAGAGTTTTCAGAAGAAAAGCCTGGCCAGATTCATTTGCTTCCATTTGCAAAAGCATGGACAGGAAAAGATGAAAAATGACTTTCCATGTAAGTCAGCATACCTCTGCAGGCTCTAGCTCTCTGCTGAAGTGTGAAAATTGATTCTGAGGGTCTTGTAGAGGCTCTTTGCAAGCAGTGAGACTTGTTTTCACTTATTGATGTTTAATTCTGGCATCCACTGACAGACAGAGTAGCTTGGATGCTGAAGATGTCCCAATTCCCCCACTGTAATTGTGATGCTGTTATCAAAATCATGACATCTCTTATAGATACCATGTATTTGGAGTGAGATATTCAGGACATACAAAGACTGTCCTGGTGTTTCCATCCTCAAAATGTGTTTTCTTCTATATTTTCACCCAAGCTCAACATTTTTCCTGCTTTTCTTTAGTTTGACCATTCCCACGCGAATTGAGAGCAACAGATGGGAACTCTCACTGAATGAGACAACCATTTCAAAAACAGCTAGATCATATCAATCTCCTGCAACCTTGATGTGAAGTGCCAACTGCAGTTCCTGTGCAGTTTTGTGTTTTGTTTTAGCCATTTACCTGATCCAGCTGTGGATTTGCTGATCCTGTGCCGAGTATTCTGGGCCTTCCAAAATTCTTGGTGTTCCCCAAGCGTCTTTCTTATGCATGCAATGCAGTTATATTTAATCTTCCTTCATCAAACAGAAGCACACAAGGGCCTGACACTGATTTCCTTGGAACAGAACATATCCATAATCTAGCAATGGCCATTGTCCCAAGAGGCAAGAATCTGAGTGCTACTGATTGCTGTGAAAGAAAGATATCCAACATGAATGTCATGCTCCAGCACAGCTTAGTATATTTAAACATAACTGACTTTATGCTGAATACTCACAGAGGTTAAAGAGCCCTACACATACTGAGCTGACCCCCTAGTTTGTCCTTTGTGACTGTGGTGAAAGTACACAGTAACATTTGCACTTTAATGTGATTTCAAAAACCTTTGGAATCCTTTAATAAATAAATAATGAAATAAAATCAACAGAAAATAAAGTTGGACTTTCAGTTACTGAGAACAATTACTTCTAATTGTAAAGCTCAGACATTTTTCAAAAGAAAAGATATCATTTTGCTTTAATTGCTAGGTGTGTTGAATAGGCAATTAAAAACACATAAAATTTGGACCCACAGATAACAAGGAGCAAATTTCTGTCTTGAACAGATTACAGTTGTGAATGTGTCTGTTTTCTCTTTTAAACCTATAAAGGGGCTCCCTGCACACATCCCATGGTTCCTCCATTATTGTCACTGCAGATACGATATCAGCATTTCCGTTACAAACACTGAATATTCCTGCAGATAGAAGCATGGCATTACTCAGCCCGGGAGAGCTGGGTCTGTATTGTTTTAAAAACTGTGTGTTGTTTGGGCTTTGCATTCTGAAGCATGAGCTTCAGCAATTAAACAGGGGGTGGGAACTGTGCTGGTTCTGAAGTGCTGACGCTCTCAAAGAAATCATCTCCCTAACTGAAATATGCCCTTTTACCCCATTTCCACCTCCCCTTTAGGGATATATGCTATTAACCTGCTGGAGGGACTATCTCACATTGCACAAAATAGGTAGGAAATAGGGAATTCATGTGATTTCTCACTCTTTTTTCTGGTCTCACTCCTGCCAGCACTGAACACAACAGCTTTACTGACGAAATCGCTGCCCCTTGAACTGAAGCAGGCAAGCCCTAAAGAGCCATATTCTTTTCTGCTACATAGCATCATCATGGGACAAATTTACATTTGAATCAATTTGTGATGCTATTTATCTGAAAAACCAAGAATGACTTATGCAAAACAACAGTCACAGTCGCTGACTGTACTTTGCAAACTAGGATACATTCTGTATTCCAACCCCATTCTGGTTGTTCGTTTAAATCCTGTGTCTTTCTAACACCCTTTCCCAGTTAAGGAAACTGAGGCTCCCTGATGACATTAATAAAGAAATTAAAATAGCAATTCACAGAGATTACTAAAGGTTGAAATGATTGCAAGTGTATGATAGCCTGAATTCCGAAAGTTACATCTGTCCATCACTCCAGCCTATCACGCTGTAGGGGTAGCAGTGGGTTAAAAAAGTGCAGTCCAAGCTTTATTCATAACAACTGCTCAAACAAGCATTCAGAACACATATTTAAAGATCCAGAATGCTGTCTGTGAACTTTCTCTAGCATGAAAGCTAATATGCATTAGAAGATTCTTCAAGTTTTTTGTTCATGCAGTTCAGTGAATTTTAGTCATATCCAAAGGTAATAGGGGAAATTACTATACAATGGGCTTTCAAAGAAAAAGCAAACCAGTAATTGCTGGGGGTTTTTTGTTAGGTCTATGCTCAGGAAAGCACAAAGCACATATTTCATCTATCATGATTTATCATGAACATCAACTTTTCCATCAGGACATCTTTACTTGAACTGCTTGCATGCCTGGAGCTGATGTGGTTTAACCCCAGCTGGCAACTAAGTACCATGCAGCTGCTCCCTCACACTTTCCCCCTGATGGGATGGGGAGGAGAATCAGAAAAAGGCAAGCCCCATAGGCTGAGATAAGAACAGTTTAATTTGAAATAAAGGTAATAACAATAATAACAGGAAATAAACAGAGGAATCAAACCCAAGAAAGACAACTGCTCACCACCCGCTGGCTGATGCCCAGCCCATCCCTGAGCAGTGATTAGGGGCTCCCAGCTAACTCCTCCCGGTTTATGTATTGGGCATGATGTGCTATGGTATGGCATACCCCTTTGGAGAATTTGGATCAGGTGTTCTGTCTCCGCTCCCTCCCTTCTCCTTGTGCCCCTCCTCACTGGCAGACCATGAGGAAAAGTCCTTGATCAGGGTAAATTTTATACAAATAATCAGAGCAGTTTCTGTACAAATGAGAGTTTTGATAATAAAAAGCTCTAATTTATTTATTTATTTAACAGAGAGACCTAAAGTTTGGCTTGCTTACCTGATGGCATTCACAGTATTGTATCCTCCCTCTGCTGACGACAGCCTTGCTTTGCACTCTCTCTTTACCGGAGGACCTTGTCCATTTTGAACTTTACATCATCCGTTACAAAAGCTCCCTGGTGCCATAAAGAACCAAACCAGCAGGTCCTTCTTAGTGCCTAAAGCAAAAATTTATGGCAACGCATCCAACCTGTAGAGACAGTGTGATGACACCTGTGTTACTCCCAGTCCCAGATGTTGACGATGCCTCCAAAAGCTGCCCAAGAAGCAAAGTGCTCCAGTGCTGCACTGGGTTTCACCCTGCTGTTTTCTCTGTTGCCTCTGAGTGACTTCAGTGTCCATGATATGTCTCCTGAACACTAGATTCTGTGATTTCAGACCTCTGCTTCCAGCCATTATCTCTCAAGAGGCACCTGCCAGCAGCTAAATCTTACCCAGAGAAGCATAGAAACTTGATGGCAAGTAGAAATCAGGACTCTGGAGTCTGATCTGATTCACCTGCGAAGCAGAAAGAAGAAGATCCTTCACCTAGTGATGGGAACCTGGGAGAAGACCCGGCCTAATGGATTGTTAGGGGAAGACTTGATATGAGGAACGGCATTATGTCCCTTGCTTTTCTACTTGGCTGCTCCAGCTTCCCCAGCATTCAGGCCCAAGACAGTTGAGCATTACCAAGCTGTGCAAAGAAAGGAAGGAAATAATAGATGTGAATAACAACTGATATGAATGAGCTGCGTGAATGAGGAGAGGTGATGTTACTGAGAAGGCTTCCTAAGGCTCCAACACATTTGGGTTCTGCATCCCTGATATTTCTCCTTGCTTTTTGTGTACACAGATAGTTGCAGCACAGATGGAGAAAAAGAACTGCAGAGCTTCAGACACAGAGCCGGACAGTAGAACTGGTCAGGAATTTTCTGTTTAAGGCTTCTGTTCTCTCAGAAGATGAAAGTTCATCAGAAGAGAAGGCATTTGAGGGAGTCACCTCAGTGGACTTGAAATAGAATATTTCTCTGTGCTACCAGAAAAAGGGCAAATGGTGAACCTCTTCTTTTGCACCATATTTGCATGTCATGTTCAAAAGCATTAGTATAAATGAGGATTTTAAAAAGCTGAACTTATTTATACATCTGAACATAGTCCTCCAACACTAGCATGATGAAAAAATATTTGCCTGGAAAAATCTGATGTGTACAATATGAAAATATTCTATGTACAGTAAGCTAAGTAGACCAAGTGAATATTTCATACTTGGAGCATGAGATGCATACATATTACATCACATCAGGGAGTACTAAGACATATTTATAATTTGAAGGACTTTGGAGACCAAAGCAACTTCCGTGTGGAAGATGAGATACCAATAAAAAGGGAAGTAATCTTGAAGGGAGCTGTGTTGTATTCCTGGGAAAGCAAGGCAGCAAAGATAAACTGTGACTGTAGATGCATACTTGGTTTTCTGCCTTTATAAATATGTATCAGCTAAAAACAAGTATATCTATACATCTGTCTCAACATGTGTGTAAAAACCTAATCAATATGAAGGATAAGAGAGTACAGGTCTGGTCTGGTGAACGCATAGGTGTAATATATGTATATGTTAATAGAAGTCTGGGATGGTAATGCGTGCATGGATACTACTGTAAGTATGCACACTAGTTGTTTGCACTGAACTTTGCTCTTATTGGCAGTGCTGAAACAGCAGTTTGCCATTGCTCTTCCTGACTAGGTCACTACTAATCAATAGCCTTATAAATCAGAGCTTTTAGGCCACTGCCAGTCCTTTTCCTCATGCAAACACTTGTCAGGATAAATTAACAGCCAGTCAGGTCTTTCCCTCATCTTGCTGTTGCACTGAGGACAGCCTGCATTTATTGTAGTAGCTGTAATTTTTCTCTTCCTCCAATGGTGATGAAGGAAAGAGAACAGCATCATGTCCTGCTTTCTCAGTGGGACTTCTAGGCTTGCTGTGCTGCTTCTAACTCCACTAGCCTTGCTCCCAGTTCACCCCCAGGTAAACAGCAGGACAGACCTCCCTTTGGGAAAAGAGACTCAACTGGAGCAGAAGCATCTGAATATGGATAGGAAGTAAAGTAGTGCAACCACAGGCACAGACAGTCAACCGTTCAAACTACCCTCTTATGGACAAATACAAATATAAAATGCAAGAAACAAAAATAATAACAGAGAACTTTGTCAAAGTGAAGGAAAGTTGCCAGGCAAGTCCTTCACAGATTTGTCCCAGGGTCTGTTCAGCTCAGCATATTCATGAATGGTCTGAAAAGGGAATAAATAATACAAAAATATTCAGAATAGTCAATTCTGTGCTGATTTCAGACTCACAAAAGGATCTCACAATGCTGAGTGACAGGGTGATAAGATTGCAGTCGAATTTCAATACCGATGAATACAAAGTAATGCATTTGGGGGAAAAAAAATAAAACAAACCATAGCGACACAGACAAAATTATAGGTTGTAAGAATTATAAAGAGGGAAGAAAAGGAGAGGAGAGGTCTGCATAGCAAGGAACTAAGCAGATGAGAAAAATTGCAAATAATTATTTATAATGCCCAAGACCTAAGCAGTCTGAAATAAGATGATCAGAAGGAAGGTTTTAAAAAAAAACCCAGACACAAAGGAAATTACTTTTTCATACACTTCACAATTAAATTGTGGAACTCATTGCCACAGGAAACTGTAGAGACAAAAGTAAAATCTTGTTCACAAAAAAGCCTAAACTCACTGGTACAGAATATGCCATTGCATATTAATGCTGGCTCAGAAATTGTCTGGACTCATGCTTGCCAGGAGCTGGCAGGATGTACGGGATAAAGGTAGCTTCATACACAACCTCTTAATCCTCAACCATGTGAATTGCTGATTACTTACAGTGACAGTATTAGAGACTATATGCTTTTTGTCTAGCTCAGAAAGCTGGTTCTTACATTTTCAATAACACTATACTTTATTCAATAACCCACTTTTTTCTTTTTCTTTCCTTTTTTATGAGGAAGGTGTGGGGCAGAGGCACTAAAAGAAAGTGCTGTACATTTCTATCAGAATTAGGTGTGAAAAAAAATGGAATATACTTTTTAAATTGCCAACCTAAAAGAAAAGAGATTATTCTACTTGCTTTCCTACTTACTGGGGTAATATCCATATCTTAATTAGCATCCCTACTTCCCCATCTCTCTGACTTTGCCACAGACTTGATTCTTCAAAGCTGTTGTCTTGCATAGCAATATAGGGATCATCAGTCACGAACAAAAAGTGTCCTGCTGGTGAGCACAGATTCGCAGTATGGCTTGAACCGTATCAGAAAATCAGTCCAGCCCCAAAATAAACATGCTGTTTCATGAGTGGTAAAGTTAAAAAAAGACTAGTTTCTTGCAGATTTCTGTCCTATATCCTACAAGTCACATTTTCTGCCTTTCTGCCTTTTCTACCAGTACTTTTAGCTCCTTCCAGAAGACCTTTTTGAGTCATATATAATATGGCTTCTCAGGGCTGACTAGGTGTCTTTTGTCCCTCAGGATATATGAGCTTACAAATGCCTCTATGGCATTCTTGTCCTTTATTTACCTAAGTAGGCTTAAAAGATATCATTAAGGTCTTTAATCCTTCATCAGCTTTGAGTGAAAATGGCCAACTGTACCAAAAGCTGCAGGAGGGGAACCAACAGATCAAGAGCTCCATTACACAACTTTGAATCCAAGACAAAAGGGTCATATGAAAAGTGTAACATGCTGCTCTTCAGCTATTTGCAGAAATTTTGAAACTTCAAACCCTGGGGATATAGTGATTGAGAATATATTTGGATATAGAGAATCCCAATATGTATTAAAGGAAGCACACCCTTTTCCCTGATATCAGTAACAGATAGAAAAATCAACTTCCAGGACATTTTAATTTACAAGAACATATTAGGAAATACAAGGGCTTTGCAAGAAGTGCCCAAATCAGTAAACATTTTCAGTGTTTCACTGTTTCACTATGAAGAGAGCAAATAGCTTCCCTCTACAGTACCTGATGAAACAAGAAGAGACAAACACAACTACAGGATAGAAACAAATTGCAGACCCTATCCAATTACACAGTTCAAATTCTTAAATCACATAAACTGCAAGTCAGGCATTTCAGTTCAGCTCAGGTCAGTTCAGTTTAGAACAAGAAGAAAAGAAAAAATAGATCTATTTGAAAAAACTCATTTTGTCTGAAAGTAAAACATTGCAAGCCAGCCATGAGCTGTAAGTTCAAACACCTTTGCTAAAAGCCTCTATTCATTTGCAGTTTATTGCATAGCATGAAGCTGCCCACTCTGGTTATATTCTTTTTTAAATGCTTGGAGCAGTAAAATATAAGAAGATTAACCATATGCAATATATATTCATTAGGTAAATACTGAGATGCCAAATCAAATACATTACTTTGCATAAAAATTTCTCATAAAATATGAGTGGGCATCATATTTAATACAAATCACAAACAAGTGGCAAATGATTGTCCTGCACGCAAAAGTAATATAAAATAAACACCTTCATATGCAACAGTTTCACCACTTACCTCCAAAAGCTATTCATATATACAATCCATTTATAACAGTAAACTGGATCTGGATTTTGCCATTTTACAATTGTTCCCTCAGGAAGGAAACAATATGAAACTTTATGGCAACTTTTACTTAATGCTGCACGTGAATTATCAGCGGGTCACTGGGAGCAGAATAAGCAGAGTAAGTCCCATTTTCCTTCCATACTTTCTTATTATTTTTTTATTTTTATTCCTTCTCCTTTTGAGAAATGTTTTCCATTAGAATATACCCTTCTGCATTAAAATATAATCATTATTTGGGGGAAAAAAAATGGCCTATAGGTCATGATTCATTACTGCCTGCTAAGAGACCAGTCATTGCTATGAAAGGGCAGAAAACCAGCTCTATTGCAGAATCAGTACAACACTGAACCAGATGAGAATAAATTATTTGAGAAACAAGGGCACAGTTTGTTGGAGCGGCACACAGGTTTACCATAAAAGACTCTTTCTTTACACAGGTGAATGCCGGGACAAACATGGGGACAGTGAATTCACACAAAGATGCCCAGAGCTGGCACAGCACTGGAGAAAGGCCACTGCCCTACTGTGGAGGAGGGCAATGTCTACTCCTCTACCAGTCAGCTCCTGACTCCCAAATTGCATCCCTCCATACAATAGAGCCTTGCTTTCAGCAGTAATGCATGGCAGAGATGTCAGCAAGAAGACGCAAGAAAGCCCACCTATCATTGTTCAGCCCTACTCATCCTGGTTTCAGTCATGACTTTAGTTTTAAAAAAACATCTTCATTATACCTTTTAATTTAACGTAGTATTCTTTTCACTTTAATAGGTATAAGATTACACCTTGCACACAACTTCAAAGGCCTTCAAGAGGCTTAGATTCTCAAAAAACCACTTTTCCTGTGATCAGTCTACACTCTGTATTTTTTACATTAACTTGTGGAGAAGACTTGAAAGTAACAGCCTCAAGGATTTAGGTCTGCATTTCTGTTACTAGAGAACTGTTCAGGGTATCTAATGGCTGGGGCTGGCAACTCTTGCTAGAGCTATAAATCTAAGCTAATACAGAGTCAGGAGAGTAATCAGTGCAAACTTTCATGTGCATCCACATCAATCCAGACAGTTTCACCATTCACAGGCACATCACAGAGCAGATTCATAGCTAACAAAGTCTCTGGAGGTTCTATGATGATTTACACTAGCTAGCCTATAGTTTCTGCGTTTTAGACTTTTACTTCCCAAGTGGTCAAGAGTCTCTCAGAGGAAAAAAAATAGGAAACAGGAAGTAGGATATTAGAAGGGTGGGGAAAGAAGGTGTGTTGGAGCCGTTCTGTCAGAAAAGGACTAAACACAAGCTCTCGGAGCTTCCATGAATACACACAAGCTGAACTGCACCAAACTGTGGCTCCTGTTCAAAAGGGGTTGAGCTCCAAGATTGCTATTTTGCCCTCCTTGCTGTGCTGTCTATATTCTATTGCTCTTCCAACAATCTCTTTCTCCTTTTCCCTGTGCCTTATTATCACATCCTCCACTCCTAAATCTACAAAACCATGCAATATTCTCAAATGCCATCATCTATTTGCCAAAAGGATGAAATTCTACCATTTGAATTAAAAGAAGGAAAAATAGCATGGTTTATATCTTATCAGGCAGAATTACTACTTTAATCCATCATACTGGTTATAGTGGAAAAATTATGGCCCAGAACCCCTTGAAGACCACTTCATTAGGTTTTAATTACCTATAACACTGCTGCTGTGATAAGAGACACAGTATATTCTTGATTTCTACATGAATCATGGTAAGTGAGCTGTTTGTCCCTGATTAACATAGTGCTATGAGACTAATATGAGTGTTATTGGGAGAGAGTATGACGTGTCTTCCCCAACAGAAGCAAGAGACATGCTTTGTAAGTTAAAATACAGTTTTGCTTCCTCCTCCTTAAAATTTTACAATCACAGTGATAGATAGTGTATCACCTTTCATGATTTTACAACTATTTACATTTGGAGTAGGTACTTTATAGTTAGTTTTCAGGGGAGAAGTGGTTGAATTGCAACAAGATGCCGGAGAGTCAGATTCAAAATTTGCGTAACTGATTTGAGTATTCTATAAAAATGTTTTTCTTCTTCTGCCTTAGGAACCAAGTACTGCAGGGTAATGTGTAAAATATGAATAACACAAATGGACAGGCATGAGAAAATACACAGAAAGAAAGGGAAAAGAAACTGTGTGCCTTCTTCCAGCCAAATCAAATAGCACTATCTGCTGTTAACTTGACCTATTACACCAAGATGGTGGGAAATCTGTTGAGGAAGGCAGAAGCATGACTAAACAAAAAAAAGTAAATACTGCATTCCCCAGCCATATGTACGAAAACAAAAGCAAACTGATGTTATTTTTTATTTCTTCCCCAGGAACCACACTTTTTGACAGTGCTGAGATTAACAACATCACTCTCAGAATGTGTAGCCAGACACTGCACTCAAAATAACACTTTATGACTTCATTCACTCGTAGGTCTTGCTAAGCTTCTCCAGAATTTTTGATGCAGAGCATTATCACACTGCTGGAGTATTGATTGATCCACTGCAATATGGGCAAGAGGTGCTCACATAGGCTTGAAATCCCTTGCTTGGGTTTGCTAATAGTTCCCCCAGGTAAGACTTATATTAGTGAGATTGGAAGAAGTAAAGCAGAGTTCACAGGGTTTTCAGAGATGTAATTCCACCTCCTAAATAATTTGTGCATTTTAAAACTCACATGTAAAAAAATGTATATATTATTTACATTCATTGTTCACAAATACTGTGTAACCGGAGGGTTCTCAGTGATTATGCAAGAAGGCTAACCTTCCCACTTTTCTTAACACAGCCATAAGGTTTCTCAGGGTATGTACCACAATAGATTTTGGGATCAGTTTTAATTGGTGTCTGAGAGAAAGCCGTAGTAATTCAATTTGATACTACTTCTGGCCAACAGACAGCATGGAGCACCCTATGAGCTCAGAGGATAGCACCGTATTTTCTGAAACTACTAGCCTGGGGGGAGCTGCAAAACTAGATCCAAGAACAAGGACATAAGCAAGTGAAAATTCAGGTAGTAATGGAAATGTAGATTGCAGAATACCAAGGATGATCAGGGGTCTGAATCACCTCCCGTATGAATATAGGCTGGGAAAGGTGGGTCTGTTCAGCCTGGAGAAGAGAAGGCTGCGTGGAGACCTCATAGCAGCCTTCCAGTATCCGAAGGGGGCCTATAAAGATGCTGGGGAGGGACTCTTCATTAGGGACTGCAGTGGCAGAATAAGGGGTAACGGGCTCAAACTTAAAAAGGAGAAGCTTTAGTTGGATATAAGGAGGAAGTTCTTCACTGTGAGGGTGGTGAGGCACTGGAATGTGTTGCCTAGGAAAGTTGTGAATGCTCCATAGCTGGCAGTGCTCAAGGCCAGGTTGGACAAAGCCTTGGGTGATATGGTTTGTGTAAGATGTCCCTGCCCATGGCACGGGGGTGGAACTAAATGACCTTAAGGTCCTTTCCAACCCTAACTATTCTATGATTCTCTAAGGATTCTTGTCCTACTGAAGTTGAGAGAAATGACAGCTATGACACTAAGGCTTGTGTCATCAACATTCAAATACCCTTTGAGTGTACAATACTGCATTTTTATTAAATTGTTTAGGATACTTCAATCACTATTGTTTTTTTCCAGATTGATTTTTTTTTTCAATTATTATTATTGCAAATTGATCTACACCCCCAGAGCTTACACTGTGATAGGAGCAAATATGAAAGTGCAAGGGCTGTTCATTACAGAACACAAGCAGGTTCTAAATTATTTCCCTATATCAGTCATACATTAATTTATGTTAGTGACTAATTACCAGCAGTTAAACTCCTCAGGCTCATGCAAAGAAGACATAGCAGGGAGTTCCTAAATCTCCTATATAACTTGGCATGTGAAAAGAGCCCTGCTGTAACTCAGCTCTGATCTAGAGCTGGTGGGAAGTACTGCAGTCAGCCACTTTAGCCTCAGAAAATACCAGGACTTCAAATTCTGAACGTTTCTATAGATTTCAATATAACTCCACTAAAAAAAGTGTTCCAATGAACTATATTCTCCCTTATGCCTTTAGATCTGAACTTTGCTCTCTTCCAAAATGGTTCCAAGTCAGTATTTAATGGTGTGTACTTGCATTACATGTTAATGGGAAAAAAGATGCTCAAGGTAAGAAAAATCATATCCTTTTTTTTCCAAATTTCCTGCAGATATAGACCCACTCTTCCTGGATAAAAAAAAAAAAAAAAAAAAAAAAAAAAAACCCAACAAAAAACAAAACCAACCAGAAGTGCAATGAATATGATTAGCATATCTATAAGCTGAGCCTAACACATTCTGCCTTTCTGTGTGAAGAATTGATAAAACTGTCCCCTTGGAGAAGCAGCCTGTAAGGAATGTGATACAGAAAGTAAGTGCAAGCTCCACAGAATAATCAATTGCATAAAAGCTTGGAAGCAGGTGGTTATGCAGCTATTCCCCAAAAAAGTATTCGGAGTTTCTAGAGGATCACAAAGTAAAAAGGAGAAAATGTCAAACCTTGTAAAAACAAAGGAAAAAAACCCACAACAAAACAAACACACACAAAAGCCCATGAAATAACTCTTGAAATGCAGACAGAACTCCTTCTTTGCAACTCAAAGCTGACCAAATTGCTAAGAAAGCACTACACTTTTCTTTGAGCATCACAGTTCAAGGACTGCATGGATCAGAGAGAGCGGAGAAAAACAAGAGGTCTAGAAAACCTAACCTGTAAGAAAGACTTAAAGCATGGGGTCAGTTCAGTTTGGAAAGAGGAGACTGAGAAAAAAAGAGTATCAGCAACATAAGAGAGATATGAAAAACAGACAGAAACTAACTGTTGTTCATGCCTGCTAGAGCTAATAGAACAAAGAGGTTTAAGCTTCACAAATGGATTCTTAAACACAAATGAAACTCTCCCAGTGTACAGATATTTAAGAATCTGGAAGAGACAGCAGGGAGGAGTGTAGACTGTTGTCATTATCGGTTTCTAAGAACATGATATCTAAAATTCATCCTGCACCTCACCTTTAATAAGCACATACCTATTTTGTCTAGCAGATAGCCGTCATCCTTCAGATTCAAAGCAACAGGGCAAAACACTCCAGCCTTCTGTCAGATAAAGGCTTTTGGCTTATTTGTAAAGGCTGGTCTGAAACTGTTAGTTAACCTACACATGTGAAATGCTTCAAGATGCTCTAAAACATGAAAACGGGTTTGGAGCAAGGAGGAAAGAAGCTAGGACAAAGACAAATGAAAGCGAGAACTAAAGTAAAGAGCAGATCAAGTTCTGTTCTTGTGAGTCATGCTGGAAATCCAGAGTAGTTTTTCTTGGGCTCACATAGGTGCAATTAGCAGCAAAAATTCACCTCTTTTGTTAAACTAGTTAAGGGTGCCATTTGCAATGTTAGCACCCAGCCACTCTTGCCTTATTCAAATCTTTACAGGACAAGGGAAATAGCCTGCATATGAGGTGCCTCAGTGTCACATCTCTGTCTCTGGTGAATGTCAGTCTTTCAGCTACATGATCCGATTGCTGATCTTAGCGAGAAGAATGTTGTTGGGTAGGGCACAGAACTGGAAACAAGATGGCTTTTTTTAACAAGAAGTTCAAGCCGAATCCAAACTGGATTAGGACTTTCTAAATGCACACTTACCAGGCCAATTGAAGAAGAGTGGGTTCTCCAAGAAAATGGGGCTTTGTGAGGAGGCAGCTTTCTCAGTCTGCTATTCACATACTTCAGAGTATTTCAGGGCAGATAACTTGTGCAGAAACAAGAGTTTCTCCTTCTTTTGTAAATTTCTCATTACATTCTTCATGTTTATGTTGCTACCACCTCAGCCCATTTTCCATTTACTTGTACAGCAGCACCCAGACCTTCTTCCACTTGATGCCCTCCCTGTTCCAACTGCCAGACCCTGCTCCCACATGGGCTTGTTCTCCTTAAAGTTCTCTTTCCCTCTTAATTCCTGTGCAAAGATTGCTGGCTTCAGTAACTAGGTCCTGAAAAGTAATCTAAGGCACATAACCCAAAAAATCATCCAGTCTTGAACCTCTGCAGAGAGCTGGCATATTGTAGATAGCACTAGGAACCCACCTTCAGTGCCACCATCTGACAGCAGCAGGTTTGTACCTTATGGGCCACTTCAGGTTTCTCTTCACATGTGGCTCTGCTGGGATTAGTTTCTTGCAGCCTGAGGTTGTTCCTTGCACACCTGATGCTGGGATACCCATCAGCCAGCTACCAGCATGCCCAGCACACTCACAGCAAAATGTCACCATCAGATGGGGTTTCATGTCACATTCCTCTTTGTCATTTACTCTGTCAGTAAGGAGCTGCACAGAAAATGTACCTGCTTTTAGTGAAATGAAGAAGATGGACCTATTATTTTACAATATAAGAACACACCTGCACCCATTATTACAGTGTTCGTATAATTGGTTAGGAAGAAATGAGGAGCAGGCTGTAAAATACATGCCATTATAAGCATCCCCCATATATTCTGCAGACTAACAACCACACCTGAAGAGGAAATATTTCTGTGCCTCAGAAAGCAGTCATACAGGACTCACTTGTCATTGTATACTTACCACTGTCCTCATGATGCACTCCTGCCTCTGCAAAATGCTACTGAATGGAAATTCAGGTGTCAGCCTAGGATAGCTGCCTATGGCACATATTTCTCACAGCCTCCCCTTAGAGTCAGTAAGTGCAAAATTCACTTTACCTCACTCCAGCCCGGATGATCAAGGGAATTTAGAGGTTGGATATGGTTAGAGATTACAACACACGCAGGTGTGCAACCATATATGTGTGTTTACTTTAATGTCCAAATATACTGCTTGTACTGAGAAGGGTCTAACTTGATATCGCAGGAGTTGAACAAAACTTTCCTTCTCATTGTTCCTTCTGCAGCGAGATGACACTCAAAGGCACAAAAAAGAATGGGAAATCTGAAATACGGAAATTAAATAGAAATTACAACATTAAATATGTTTACAAGTTACTAAAGTCAATACCATAACAATGTATGCCCAGAATACTGAGTATTATTCTTGTATAGTGGCACTTCCTAACTTTTTGAGATATTGATTTTGCAATCTGAACAGCTTTAAATGTGTATGCATACAGTTAGAGAGTGATTTCTGCATTTTTGGGGAAAAGAAAAAAAATCAAGTACATCCAGTTAGGCTTTTAAAATGCCCAAGTACAAATTTTATAATTGTGTGCTGTTTTAATATTTTGGTTTAGCATATGGCAACAGTTCTACATCTCTGGATCAGTGTATTTTCTCCTCACAGCTTTTTCTAAGCCATGACACTCTCTCTTCCTATGTTCCCACAGATAAAACCAACACAAGTGTTGAACCCTGCTTTGAAAATAAGAAAGGAAGCTGCTACTGGAATATGCTCTCTGAGAATACTGCAACTTGTGATCCTCTTCTTTTTTGCTCTCAGAGGACCCTGGGTCTATTGTTCTCGAGATCACGTGAATAACCCCTTTGGGAATGGTCTTTACAGGACTTCAGAGATGCAGGGTGTGTGCCTACCCATAAGGGTTGAGATTATCTGAAGGAAAGATGTGGGAAGGAGAAATCTGGTTTTGCAGATGCCTGGCTTAGTGTCCAAAAAGTCTTCTCCTAGTTTGTCATTGCTCTTTCTTGCCTTAATTTGGTTGAATTTTTAAGTACCTGGTAGGGCGTCTAGATCCAGGAAAAGGTGCTCTGTTAACGTGCACATAGAAATTAGGAATGAATAAATAAATTGCCACCCCAAACTACAAGTGCCTGACATCTTAATGCTTCAGCAAGTGCAAGTTTTCTTATTTCACACAAAATGAAACTTAGAATGAATAAAAAAGAAAAAGAAAAAAAAAAAAAAAGAAAAAGAAACCCTTCGTGTTTACTCGTTTTGGCTAGGGTTACAAGAAGCAATCACTTCATCCCTGAGGGATGCCGCATCTGCAGCACATTGCAGAAACAAAATCCCACCCGCGCATAAGAAAACAGAACACAGTTAGCGTAATTAGATTTCCACTTCAGTATTTCCACTGCTGGTATTCATCCTTTGCAAGTTTTACCACATTATTAGAGACATTAGTGGTTGCTAATACACATGGATGCAATTAAGAGAGAGCAAAGAAAGGATTCACAAACAAGCAGAAGAGCTCTGTATTTGGAGAGGGTATAAAAACAATCTCTTGTTCATTTTTCTATTTAAGCTGTGAAAGGAGGGTATAGACTGATCAGGATGAAGGGTCTTGCAGCAAAGCTTGTAGTATTGGTATGAGAGTAGATTAAAGGGAAATTTACGCTTTGTGCCATTTCTTTTTTTATAGAATTTGTGACTGCTCTTCAAACTCAGGAATGTTTTCACCTGGATCTGTATAATAATGTTGTTGACACAGAGGGCATAATTCTACGCGCCACTAAAGTAATCAAAAACAACTGATAGAAATGAGTCAGTGCATGTTTTTTCTTTTTTTATCTCAGCCCAGGAGACCTTGAAGATTTTCAGCCAAAATTCTAATAAAATAATTTAATTTCCTGATAACCTACTTTTAATCTAAAAACAACATCTATGTTTTCTTTTTTGGAGAAATTCCATTTGTGTATATTTCCGGCAGAACATTGTAAGAGCCTCCCAGGGAATTACCACATAATGAATAAATGCCAAAGCTGAGCTGAGAGTTTACCTCTAAAGCTCTCTCTTCAGGCTTTCCAGGGATATTGACATGATTCTGATTTTACTTGGGACTCCAGAGGAAACCCTGAATAGAATTAATTTAAGACAAGAAATTCTGCCTCGTGTGCTACTCAGGGGCCTCAGCTTTTTATTGAGGTCACTAGGCAGTCAGGAATACGTACTGAATATGAACAGCTGTCCAAATGGCCTCTCTGAAGAAGAATAGCTGCTGTATCAACACTTAACTCTGTGTTTTCCATTCTGAAGATGAAGAGTTCTCCATTTTTCAGTAGGAAGCTGGATAGAAAGATGTTTGGAGAACAGCAGAAGAAGATATAAGCCTGAATTCTCCTTTGCTTATGACTGAAGCAGTTCAAGCCATCTTCCCTGAATACAGCTGGATATAGAACAAGTTCATGTAACAACTCAAACACATGAAGTAGGCTGACTCACTGAGGGATTCACTGCATGTTAGTTCAGACAGTAAGATAGGAGCATGGGAT
The DNA here is from genome assembly GCA_024733675.1 of Psilopsiagon aymara. Lineage (NCBI taxonomy): Eukaryota > Metazoa > Chordata > Aves > Psittaciformes > Psittacidae > Psilopsiagon > Psilopsiagon aymara. The sequence continues at coordinate 21,557 of JANRGW010029544.1, forward strand.
GAGCAGTTCAGCTACAGAAGTCACAACTCAACTGCCAAGGATTTTCTCTCCTTCTTTAAGAACTGTGTGTGCTCAGTAAGATGAATTTGTCTTTCCAGAAGCAGTAAATACCCGTTTTTCCAATACAGTTTTTAAAGTAAAGTGCTGACAAAGATTCAAAACTGTTTGAGGGTACCCTTCATTGACACCTTTTTGAGATGCAAAATTTGCATATCTGGTTATATGCCCTTAAAAAGAGAATGAATAACCTGATAGTGAAATCTAGACATTGTCTACTAATTTTTGAGCTGATAGAGGCACTTAAATCTTACCTTATGAGCAGTCTCATTAGTTCAAAATCTATTAGTCCAGTAAGACTCTGTACTGACATAATCATACTGAAATATTGTTCTCTATCACAATTTGAGCAATTACTGTGAGCTGGTGGATAACTGTAGGCAGTTTCAACAGTACAGGCAAACTGACTCATCTCTTGCAAGCAAACATCAGGAGGGAACAGCAAGAAACATTTACTTACCAAGTAAATGTTGATCCTTGAAAATGCTCAGATCCAAGCACCAGTGGCTTTCATGAAAACAAAAGCTTGACTTTAAACACAGTTGTGTTGACAGGAGCTCTTTGGTGGCTAACAAGGGACCTTATGCTTTATGTGAGTATTTTAACCCCATCACAAGTAAGAGAACATTTGGGATCTGGGCCTTTTCTCTGCAGGGCTGCCTGAGAACAATCTTCTGGGGCACCAGGACTAACAACTTGATAAGGAGTTAAATACCACATGATTTTGTTTTATTATCAACAGGAAGCTAAGAGATTTGCAGCATGGCACGGTTTGCTTACATAGCAGCTAGGAATAACCATGATTAAATCAAGGAGATGCTTAGGAGTGTTCATTTATTTGAATTAGAACATGTTTCCTAAGCTAATTAAAAAATATTCATCCAAATTTTTTGGACTCTGGCACATATTCCATATTGGTCATGTCAGCATTAGACATATTTTCCCCCTGAACCTACACAGTATTGACAGACTACTTTGCAGGCATATGCATTACCCGTCTAGCAGCCCCTGAATGAAAAAGGGGTAATTCTCTAGAAATGTTTTATCTATGGATTCATGTGTTCATGTGTCTCCCCATATTAGATCTTCACCCTCAGTTCATAATATCTAATTATCCTGCTAGCCTGTGCTCAGTTATTTAAAGCCTAGCCCTTACTTATTGTGTTTTATAGTTTAACATTAATAAATCAGAGGTTAACTGGCTCAATATAACAAAAGAAGTCACTAGCTCAGTAATACAAAAGGAGTCAGGATTATGTTGAGCTCCTTAATATTAGTAATCAGGCTTTAAAGATAAAGCAGAGAGCAACAAATGCCAGCCACAGCCAGGTACAATAGAGAAAGTCAGTAGTCACAGAGAAGAGTGTCTCCTATCTGAACTGCAGACAGTTCTGAGCAGGTCCTGCCATCTGCTGAATGCTTTTCATCTGGAGCTTGATAAAATCAACAGAAGCTTCAACACTTCAGTGGCTCAGATCAGGGCCAAGGAAAAGATATGAAAAATGCAATGTTTTATCCAATTAAACCTGAATAATCTTAACTGAAAAATAGATATGGTATCATTAGATGACTTATTATTAGATAAATTATGGACTGAGTGGGCAGGGTTAATTCTTCATTTCTCATCTGTTTTCCCTCCCATTTTGTATGTGTTAAGGATATGGCAGTGATAATGCTGTAAGCTTTTAAGTATACAAGGGAAGCAACGTGCATAGGGCAAGATGGCTTTATTTTATTAGACTAGCTGATACAGTCAGAAAAGCGTAAAAGCTTTTGATCATCTGTTACATGCCTATGGGGCAAATGGGATGCTTGGCATGGTATAAGAAGGGAAGATAAGCTAGACCCAGCAGCTTTGATCTTCCAGATAATATTACAGTAAAATCCCAGTCCTACTATCCCGGTGCTTAATGAAGTGTCCAGAGCTCTTTGTTTCCTTCTTTCTTTCCTTTCTTCTTTCCTCCTTTTTTGGTTTTATTAGGGAGGGTCATATGCGGTTTTTGTTTGGCTGATTTGCTTTGTCTCTGAGGTTCGGATGTACAGTCAGGTTACTGACGAATGGCTGCCATGGGCTAGCCGAGCCTTGATAACATCCACAGCGAATACAGTGTAATACAAGTTATTTTCATCTCGGTGGATGAAGCTTAAGCTTCATTATCTCACACTTACCAGGACTTAGAGTGCTCCAAATACAGTTATTTCTGCTATTCTATTCTTGTCTTTTCAGATACACAGAGTAACATTTTATGCCTCCTGTTATGAACTTCAGCTTAGAACTGGTTTCCAACAGCATTTTGCCTGTTTTTAGGATATTTTTGACAGTTTGAATTAATTTTACACAAGAAATAACTTTTTACAGAAACTGTAAACTGTATCACCCTTCTCCCAACGTAAGTCACCAAAGCAATTTCCCACTCTTAAACAAATAAAGGTTTTACTACTACTGAAATAACAGTGTTATTAAAAACTGGGCTGTATTAAAAGAATAATGTGAAGCAAGGTGATTCTCCTCCTCTGCTATCATGGGACAACCCCCTGCCCCCCCTATTGCACTGCATTCATCTCTGGGACCCCAATATAAGAAGGATGTGGAACTGTTGGAGTGAGTCCAGAGGAGTCCACAAAGATGATCAAAGGGCTGGAGCACCTCTGCTTTGGAGACAGGCTGAAGGAGTCGGATTCGTTCAGTCTGGAGATAAGAAGGCTCCGGTGAGACTTTAGAGCAGCTTCCACTGCCTAAAGGGGGCCTATAAGAAAGCTGGAGAGGGGATTTTTAAAAGTTGATGTAGTGACAGGACAAGGGAGAATGGCTTTAAACTGACAGGAGGGAGATTTAGATTAGACATTAGGAAAAAATTCTTCACTATGAGGGTGGTGAGGCCCTGGCACAGGGTGCCTGGAGAAGCTGTGGATGCCCCATCCCTGGCAGTGCTCAAGAACAGGTTGGAGGGCTTGGAGCAACCTGGTCTAGTGGAAGGTGTCCCTGCCTGTGGCAGGAGAGATGGAATCAGATGCTCTTTAAGGTCCTTTCCAACCCAAACACTTCTATGATTCTATGAAATCAGGATTTCAGTTCATGCTCCTCTTTTCCATGAGCTCAGCATAGCTGGCCTCTTTATAGAAATTGTTCTAAAGACTCACAAATGGTGGGACTCGCACAAAGCCTATCTGAAGATCAGGATTTAAGAAGTCAAATATCTTCTATGACTCAAATTATTAAGCCAATTGTTTTAAAAGCCAAAACATTCCTAACCCTGTTGTTCTCAGTACTTAATTGTCCAACATAGGAGCTCACACCTGTATGATAAATGAAATCATTCCCTGTTAAGGATGATCTCTCTATTTTCAGAACTCAGTAGCTTGTAGGCATTTAAAACCATCATGCTCCTTCTAAACCAAACAATTCCAATTACCCTTATTAGCGCTAGTGAGATTACTTGCAGTATCTTTTTAACACCCACACTGAATACAATGTTTTCTCACTCTAACAATAGCATTTGACTTGGAGTTTGCTTCTGAAGGCGTGCAAGCTTTTAGGGAAAGGTGAAGCAAATAGAAGAATAATTCTGAATTAATGGAAAAGCACTGAATCATTTTAAGAAGCTGAGTTCAGTGACACTCAGACTCAATTATCTGTCAAGAGGTGAATCTAAGCCTCCCAAGGTATAGAGCATTCCCACTTCCAAAACAACAAGACATTATCAGTCTGTATGAAAGCTGACAGCAAGAGAAAATAGTTGTTGTGCAGCAGGGAGTAGGATTCAAAGTGTTTTGTCCAGCTGAGGGCTAAGAACTAACTGGGCTGCACCAAGATCAGCACTTAGGCAAGAACAGAGGTGCAAAGAAATTCACATGCAAGCAGGCAACATTTTCCATAAGGATATTCCTTCCCCCATGGAGTCTCCATGTTCTTATTGTGAAGCTTGCTTTTGTGTGTGGGATTTTGTGCTGTTATTCTCCAGCCTTCCTTCCCTCTGGCAGAAAAGCATCAAAACAAAATACCTCCTTCACAGAGCTGTTGCTACTGAGCTCTTCAGCAGAGATAAAACCACTACAGCTCACTTTGAGAATGCCATTAAAAATACAAGGAAAAGTACTCAGTTCTTTGTGCATCTTGGCAGGAAACCCTCAAGCCTGCAGCCTTCCTGGCACCTCAGCAAGAGGAGGAACGGAGATGCTTACCTGACAGATACCAGTCTCTGCACAGGAGGAGAACTGATCCAAGAGTCACTCTTAGCTCATAAAAAAAATTTTAAAAAAATAAATAAGCAGGCTATTGGCAAATAACCATCTGAGAGAGCTGTTTAGAATAAGATTAGCAGGAAAAATCCATTCAGACTTCTTTGGAGGTGTTTTGGACTTGCACCCACGGCTGCCCCCGAAGCTGGGCACTGTGGAGAATTGGCCCTCAAGCCATGCAGAGCCTTGCCCTAGAGTTTCTCATAGCTATGGCTCAACCTCCTACATCTCCCCAGTAAATCCTGCAGGAGATGGTGGCTGGTACCAGAAGCATGTCATGGCCCTACAGACATCTGTACTAACACTTGTGTACCCCCAAACTGCTCTGCCCCAATTCCCCAAATCCTCAGTGGTAATTGAAAGCTAACAGCCCCTTGTGATCTTGTAGATGGAAGTGGCATTAAGTGAGATATACATTTAATAATAATTGATAATTCCAGGGAAAGATAAAAATTAACCCAAAACCATGAGCCCAACTTTGATTATTTAGGTATCCTTTGATTATTTAGGTATCCTTTGTCTTCTTATCGGAAACAGAGTCCTACCTAAATCACAGGTACATATGTACAGACATGGTCCGTTATATTTCTTCTTCTATGAAGGGAATATGGTTCTTCATAAGATGAATGCTATCAACAATGTCAATCAATATCCTTGTTGGGAAAATATTGCTTATTTCTGAGGAAACAAGTTGACCTTTGACAGAGCAAGACAGTTTTATGTAGTCATCAGCCAATGTCAACGAGATTTCTACAATAATTATCTTCTTTCCAACTCCAATTTCTAAGAGCAACACCAGCAGCAATTCCTTATCAGTTTATGTACAAGCACTGCTGGAATTTCCTTTACATCAGCAACACATACCTAATTATTTTTAGTGATCGCATTATGTAAAACACTTCAGTGACCAGAACCTAAAATTATCCAGATTTGGGGGAGCAAAAAACCCGAAGTCCATCGTATCTCATTTAACTTTACTGAACTCAATTTATTTTTGAGATTCATTTTTTTAAGCTATCATTTTTACCCACTTATTTTATTATTAATTTTTTCTAATTAGGAAATAATTCACATTGCAATACTGCCATTTTCCTGATGTAAGTGCTGAGAATATTGCTGGAAATGTGCTTCTGGTAGTCTCCTGGAATGAGATTAACTCTGTCATCAACGAGTTTGGACAGACTTGGGATTCTGATTCTGGAGCTGACAAACTGGAGGCAAGAGGCAGTTGGGGTATTATCAGATACATCCTAATCCTTGCACAACACCACACAACATCAACCCCATGACACAAGTGCTCCATGCTGCTTTGAGGACAGCTGTGCTTCCAGTACTCTCTAATCAAGCTGTTTCATCTATGCTGTATCATACTGAAACTACTTGTTTCAGCTGCTCTAGCTCAAGTACAGAAATACAGCAAAGGAGGCACAGATACAAGTATCCTACTGCTATTATTCATAGATGTGTTTACCAGTAAATAATGGTTACATGTCCTCAAGTGGATAAAAATATTTATTGCATCCCAATACCAGACAAGTAATGAGAGGAAACAGAGAAATACAAACAGATTATTATGTTGGAGGAAATGAACATGATTTCTCATGTTGTCTAAAGGCTTTAGAGTCTGTGAGCAGGTGACTGTTACTGTGATTTAGTCATTCCCTAAGCTTAGAGGTAATGTCAACAAGAGCTAAAGAGCAGGAAGATCAAAATAAGAGACCCCAGGGGAATCCAAGAGATTCCCCCAAAAAAACCATTTCACAATACTACCACAGGGAAAGACAATCTATGTTTTATATAGCATGGGCCAGACTCTGAGCTGTCTTACAGCAATCTCCTGACATAACAGAGGTGGGACAGCAGGGGAAAGAAGTACTATGCTAACTTATTTCTTTCTATTGCTACAAATCAAGGTACTTATTTATACATTTTTAATTCTTTAATGTTTGTTACTCTGCATCTGCTAAAAAAGAAGTCAAGCCCGATGTCTGGAGAAAGACAAGCAAATTACCACAGCCCAACAAAATCAGTAGCAACTTTTGAATCAGGATGCCTACATTCACCTCGCAAGCTTTGTGGGCCTGGTCCTGGCTGTAAAATCAGGAGAAGCAGGAAAGGGTCTTTGTATCCACACTGGGACAATGATAAACACTCTATCGATTGCTAAGGCAAAGTGTGGCTTGAGGGTAGTTCTGCCTTTAGAGAGGTAAGAGCAGAGTTCGTTGGACAGTCCATCTGACTCTTGTTTTGTTTGTATTGTGGTACCCTCCACATGGTGTCTGCCATTGATGCTAATGACATGGGAAGGAAGCAGTACCTCCTGTAGTACCTACTACCTATCTAGGCAGTACCTACTACCTGTTACTGCCTCTGCTGATTTTTGGAAACTGTCTCATTTAAAACTGCTGTTTTCTGGCTCATGATGAGTTCTTTGTTTGGAGTCATCCTGTGCTCATGATCAGCATCAGTAAACACAAGCATTCTCAGGAAGAAACAGTGTGTGACGGGTGAGATGTGGCTCTCCTCCTCCCTCACCACTAGGCTTTTCACATCAGGCCCTGAACATCTCAAACTAGTGATGCTTTTTGAGAGATGGGGCCTCATGCTATGAAGTTAATGGAGCCAGGTGTATTACAAAGAAAGAAAAGTCATTAGGCCTGATTTATGTCTACCTCTGAAGCACTACCAGTGACAGCAAAAGACTTAGAAAGAACTAGTGGTGTTCAGGTTTCCAGTACCTCAAGGGGCCGACAAGACAAGTGAAGAGGGACATTTTGCATGCTCATGTAGGGACAGGACAAGGGGGAATGGCTTTAAGCTGACAGAGATGAGATTTAGGTTAGACATTAGGAAGAAAGTTTTCACTATGAGGGTGGTGAGACCCTGGAAAAGGCTGTGCATTCGAACTGGGGCTGCCCCATCTCTGGAAGTGTTCAAGGCCAGATTGGACAGGCTTTGAGCAACCTGATCTAGGTGAAGCTGGGGTTGGAACCAAATGATCTTTAAGGCCCTTTCCAACATAAACCATTCTATGATTCTGTGATTTCTTTTTCTAGAAGTAGGTATAAATCCTATTCCATAAATAACTTAGAAGGATGCTGAAGAAAAGGCATACATGCACAAAATTGAAAACAGCACTGCATCCACTGAAAGGTAAACTAATAGTTGTTTCCACATATGCTAAAAAACATTGGGGATGACTTAATCCCTAAGTGGGCTCCCAAATAGCATAATATCATTAATAACAATGGGTTTCAGTAACAATCTGCACAGAAATGTCCTTTGGATTTGAAAAACTTTGTCTTTTTTATCTGGATAAAGTTGAATCATCTTTTCTCATTCTCCAAATGAAAATGAATGGAACAGAACAAAAAACATATAGCTTAAGAGGGGATACAAATTCCTTGTCTAAGGGAAAATTGTAAGTGCATGGGGAATTTGTTGTGCAAATTGGAGACGTCTCTCTGAGGGGACCAATATGAATGTTCATAAAAATGCAAAGAGATTTGAGAAGTTTTGCAATAATTATTTCCATCAGGTAGGCAGAATAAATATACAAAAAGTGCAAAAAAGTACTAAAAAAAGTGCATAAAGAAAATACTGCAAAAAGACAAATAGAAATTCTGAAAGCATACAGAATAGCATTTCTAGGAGCAGAAAGAATGGGAAATTGATATCACAGGCAAAGGGCTGGTAGTTATTCTTATAGCAGAACAGGATCAAAGTCAACACAGGTCTCTAGCATCATATCTTATTAATTAAGGTTACTTGAGCATGAGTGACTGGCAGGTGAAGTAGGATTGAATTGCTACATGAACCTCAATAGAATTATTATCCACTGCAGAAGACTGACAGAAAGTTGACAGGTTCAACTCCATTATGATAGTCATGGACTAAAAGGATAGTTGTGATGAAAAGCTTTGAAAGCAAAAAAGAAGTTATATCCTGACCTTTAAAAGAAATAAATAGTATAAAACAGAACTAACATAAATAAATAAATAAATCTTAACCTTCCATTCTCTTTGCAGGAGAAGAAAATAAAGTTATAATTTTCATCTCAACATTTCATTGAAATAACTGGGTCAATTAATACTGATAAGAAATGGAAAAATAAAAGACTGTGATAAAAATATTGTGACAGTAGTACAGAAGATTTTTGGAACATCACATAACCTATGCATAGAGAATATAACCAGAGCATGTGTCCTTACAGTCATCTTAAATCTAGAAAAGTTCCTCTTTGATCTAGAGAAAGTTGCCTTCATAGAGAGAGAAAAGTACTAGTGTGTGCTAGTTTAAGAACCAGGGTTTGTGCTGATATCTTTTGAATTCATGACGAGGAGACCTGCACCTCTGATTTAAGAAAACATCCTGAGGAAGCTCTGAGCATCCTTCACCTAGTCCTTAGTGGAAGACACAAAATATTCTGCTTCAGCTTAGTCTAACAGAGGTAGGAGAAATCTCGTTATGCCTTTTAATTTTATTAAAGCTGGTAAATTTAGAACATGGAATGTGCTCTTTCCATTTAAGCAACTCAGCAGAGGGCTGCTGAAGGTTACTATTTCTGCAAGTCATATACCACAATTATCCGTGAATAACTACAGAATGCACTAACAGCTTGAAGCTCTATGAAAAGTTGTAACAGGTTTTAAAAAAGAGAAATAAAGATAACTAACATAGTGTAAACACTAGAGGTGGACTGTTTCTAGGTGTATAATATATGTTTAACTCAGTTTATGGTTTAGTCAATGATTTTGAAAGTTCCTTCCAAAAACAGGAAAAAGACATATGGCATTTGGGAACCAATCCAATTTCCATTGCACTCCCTGTTATTTTAAAGAAAAGCAAGAGGTTTCTCAAGAGAGGTGTAAAGCAGCAGAATTAAAATAATATAGACCTGCTCCTGCAAGGCAATGAAGATAAATCTATGCAGGGCCAGCTGCTCCACTCAGAAACCCCAAAGTAAATTCACTTCATTACAAGCCACCAAAATTTCTCCAAATGCTCACTAGTTTAGCAAGGAATACAGCCCAATATCAAATACTAGAGTCTTGTTTTCCTAAGAGGCAGGAGGAGCTGGGGAGGGCAGGAAGGAGGAATCAACAGCAAAAGGTTTTACAGCCCACAACGACTTCAAAACTGGTCTGTGGATTGATACAGAAATAGATACCTGGCAGAGGCACACACTTTATTTACTCCTCAGCTCTTTGGACATGCAAGAAACATGCCCAATACCAATGCTTATGCCAAATTAGCCATCGAAGCTTCAGAGCTGTTGTGTGGGGAAAATGCAAGAAATCCTTAATATCTCTATGAGAGCTCTCCCAGGAACCAGCAAAACCAGGAGGTGCAGTTGTGTTTCCCTCTGCCTGCAGAGTGGTCACAGGTGAGGGGAACACCTGGGAATAAACTAGGTGACAAAGTGTAACTCTGCATAGTACTTCCAACAAGAGCACCGAAGTGCTGAAAATCCCATCGGAGGACAGTGGCAGAAGGAGCCCTTTCTAGTGATGTGAAGTGCTGAGCTGTCTCTCCTGGCCTTCAGCATGGGTGACTGAGTGCTCTCTCTCCACATGCCCTTGACTCATCAGAGTTGCTGAATGATATTTTAAACAAAACAAAAAGACAGAAGAATCTCCAGCGGCTGAGAGGACCTGAGACAGGCTTAGTGTGTAGTGTTCCAAAGAGATAGTCATTTGAAGCTTAAATGTTGCAGGAACCATGACCTCTTAGCTTTCATGCAGGAGCTACACAGTAATTACCACCCTTCACCTGCTCCTACTGGATTTTTTGCTGTCTTTTTCTGCAACTCTAAATCAAATGCTTGCCCTCCAGAGTCCCTCAGAATCAAAAACAAGCCATGGAGCCAGGCCATCGTGTTTTGCCGAGGTTGTACAACTGACAGCTTGCAGCATTCCCAAGAAGAGAGGAGCAAAACTTTAAAGCACCTTGCAAGATCAATGTAGTTACTTGTGTACTTTGATTTTCTGCTCCATGTTTCCAGGTGAGTGTGCAGCATGCACAGCAGGAAAGGGGGAGATATTGCCACTGAACACACCAGGAACAGCGGAATTACATGAGGTAGTGTCAAATCTTTCCCCCGAATAACTGATGCAGTTGCTTAGTGCTTGTACACATCTTGCCCCTCAGACCAGGTCTTGACTCAGTTTTTATGTGACCCCTGGTGCCATTTTGCAGACTCAGAGAGTTTGGGAATAACAGCAGGTGAGATTCTGCACAAAGGCTGCTTTTCAGTTAAGAATGGGAAAGATTAGGGGTAAAGCAGATTGGCAGGGGTCCTTACAGCCATTTTCCCTATGCACAGCAGTGGCTAGATAGGGATAAGGAAACAATCTCTTCTGTTGACTGTTAACCAACACAAAGCTGGAATAAAGCCATTAATGGATTACAGGAATCACAGAGGGGCTGGTGAATAAAATTGTGTGGCATGCCTTTTTCCATTATTTCCTGACTTAAATCCCAACCAAAGGTTTGTTAGCTCAGCTCTCAGGCTCCCCTGATCCATTTCTACATCCTTGGTACATACAGGGCAGTAGGGTGGGACAGTTGTCAACCATGCAAAAGGGAAGACTGGATCCTCAGTCCTTTGCTGTAGTGTGTGAAATACCTTCTGGCCAAAGGGAGACCAAGGAAATCTTTCAGTAGGAATGCACTTTTCTTAATTGCCAAAGACTGGCTTTGGGCTGAGCATAGCTAACAGAAGGGGACAAGAAAAGTGTAAGAAAAACTGAAATAGACGTAGGACAGGCAGATTCAGTCTAGTGGATTTCAGGTTTTTTTAAGTAGAAACTAACCTCCTAAGCATGAATTTTAGTATATGAAACCCATTTAACTTACAGAAGTCCTGCATGCCTAGACTACATAAAGAGAAGAAAATCAGACAGCCTTGGGGCAAAGACACAGTCTCAAACAGGAAAGCACCCAGAAGCGTGGCCCTTAAGAGAAAAGAGATGATGCTCCACTCCGATTCAATATGGCTGATGGATGAGGTAAGATCCTCAAAATAAATGTGAGAAAATTTCTAGGAAGAGTATAAGTGTCTTAAAATCTTTGAAAATTTAAATCTCTCTATCAATTGAACAGTTTGACCAGATAAGTACTTTCACTACTTTTTGGAGGGAGATGTAATTGGCGCAGAGGTTATAGACGATGTTTTCTCCTTTATAATTCATCCCTCATCTTTCCCGGGGAAAGAACACCTCAAACTGTCTCTTGTTCCTCTAGCAAATGACATGCAGGACAAATTTGCAGCATTTTTATATTTGCAAACTTAGAGGAAGGAAAACTTGAAAGAGTCACTCTTAAGTACTTTTCCTACAGTTCAATTTGTTAACCTTTTCTCTTCATAGTTTGCAGCAGCCTCTTAGGAGCTTCAAAATAAACATTGCTTCATTTTCCTACCATACATGTCTTTTTCCATTCGTCAGACGCTAATTCCCTACACCCCTTGTGTTACTAATTAAGCTTAAAATTAACATGCAAGTAAACAGCTAGAATCTCATTTGTGCATCTGCATCATCAGAGATGACAGAAAAAGAAATGTTATGTCAAGTCCCTAGTTCTCACAGCACATCTCTGAGAGCACAATGATAGTAAAATCAGAGAGCCTTGCTATTCCACATGGACAAGTATAAACAACACTAGATTTTCAAGGCAACCTTCACTGACTCTCAGATGAAGGGAAGGGAGAAAGTCTTGGCTTGGAAAAGTCCACAAAAAGCTACCAAAAAATTCCATCTAATATTTGCTTCTCCCAAAATTTCACTCCTCTCCGACTGATGTATAAAAAGAACAATATTTACTACAGGCTAATGGGAACAGCAATTGACAGGCAGCCACCCAGGAGCAGCTTGAAATATAGAAAAAGGAAGAGGTTTTAAAAAACACTAGGCCATTGCACTCCTGTGTGCAGCACAGCTAATGAGCTGCTGTCATGTAAGGAACTGAGGCTATTTCATGTCCATACAACAGGTTCAAGGGACTGAACTTTCCCCTGCTCCATATGTCATTCTTCTACATGTCAAAAGGTGAGAATGAGTGCATTTTAGAATAACAAAGTTTGCTCCCACTTTCCACAGGTTGTAAAAATCAGGCAAAGCCCCAAACAGGAAATCGAAGCCAGTGCCATACTGCTTACTTACCTGACATTTTTTCTTTAAATACCTAAACTTATAAAACTGCAAGTTCTAGTCCGACTGATTTTTATTAGGCATATAGAGAAGCCCCACTGACAATAAACTCAGGAACCCTTTGAAAGCCACATATTTTTGGAGACCAGAGACAATTACTTTTGATCAGTAAAGGAAGGATCCATTGCACTCCAAATGAACTGTTTTGAAGCAACAAGGTCGAGGCAATCTCTAAACTTCCTCTACTTACATGGAGGACACATGTGGACATGCTGCTCTCCACCAGCCAGACACCTATTTTTAGGTAGGTAAGGCTCATGGGGGACGTCCCAGGGCTTGTGTCTCTGCTGGTGCCTGAAATACAAAGCAATCAGATAGAAACCCGACCTTGAGGTCTTCTTTCTCCCACTGATAATTTTTTCCCCTTGCTAAGTGTAAGACTAGCAGTGATAAGGGCTGTGATTACATGCATAAAGGAAGCATGCTAATACAACTGAAATGCTAATAGCTCTAGATAACTTGAAACACAGTATTTTGTGACAGTGAGCACTGGAAAAACACAGAGCAACTCTTTTCTGTCTCAGCCTCCTCACAGGAGAGCCCATTAGCCATTTCAGCCCTTAGACACTGTTGTCCTCCACACTGCACTGAATGCTCCTTCACACGAAAGGTACACTATCCACAGTGGATAATGGTTAGGGAATTAAGGTTGTGATATAATCCCTCTGATTAGAAGTTTACTTTAATGCTCAAATATTTGGGACCAATTCCATCGACATTACTGTTACTACCTTCCTCCACTGACATACTCTGATTTCACTGCAACTCATTCACTGAGCAGAGCACTGACAGGGTGTCCCACAGTAGTAGCATTTCTGGAAGAAATATTCTTTTAATGACATAGTGATAGAGATATGACCTGTAGTAAGCAGCTTTTGTATTCTGAATCTTTCAATGAAGTTATGTCAGCTAACTGGGGAGGGAGAAGCATGAAAAAGACAAATACTTTAAATGCAAATGTTTTCCCCATTTTGAATTAAACTCCTGATTGTCTTCCCTAAGTTTTGACATTCATGGTTTCAGCTTTCTCCCAAAACAGATTTCATAGCAGATTCTTCTCCCTCTCCCTGCAGTAACATCCTATGAGGGTAATTATAACCTCAGCTCTTCTCTCCTGTATCACCCGGACACATAATTTCTTGCCTCTACTGAAGAGGCTCCTGCATCAAGCTGAATAATTAGCGTTTGTCTAAAGCATATCCCTTCAGTATTTCATGTTATTTCACAAGTAAATACAGGCTACGTAGAAGAGCTCTAAATGCTGTTCTTCATATGTCAACCCACCAAATCACTTCAGGCTTGTATCTCCAGGTGGTTTATGCCTGTTTTTTTGACATGGAGCCATTTCCTTCAGCTCAGATGGTGGCTTAATGCCTGCCTGGCTACCTAAGTGGCAGTTCCACCTTTAATTAGAAAGTACTGCTTCCACAACTCCATGTCTGGGAAATGAACTGTTTGTAATAACTCCTTTGTACAGAGCTGATCAGAAAGAAAATTTCGCAGGGGTTCTGCAGTTTCCTGCGACTGACACCAGAGGCTGGGGTTGGAAAATAGAGTTACCAGTGGAGCTGGATGCCTGAAGAGATAAATTCATCTCTCATTCTAACAGATTCAGACTGACAAGGACAGGAAAGTACTATTATCAGCTAGGCAAGACTGAGATTTGAGCCTGTTTCTGCCAACGTGCAAGCTGACATACTCCTCCCAGACTCCAGAGGTAACACATACCACATACATATGCAGACTGCTACATCTCCACTTCTATACAAAGTGCAGAACTTACCATAACAAGCGGCTCAAATACCACCTCTTTCATTTCTCCTCTTGGAAACTGAATGCCACTTAAGTACTTACAATTTCTATACCAAGTAGTATATTTTCTAAGGATTACAGTCACCCTGAAGCAGAGGATGAAAGCAACAACAAATGCAAGCATCTCTATCATCATTTAATTATGTACCTCAGTGTCAGACAGCCACTGCGTGATGGTATTTAGTCTGTACTTGTAAGTCTGAAACAGAGTGCAGGGCAGACAGGTTTGGTAGCAGAGATGCTGCTTCTTAAGCAGCCCAGGGGAAGAGGTGCTACAGGAGTGACAGCAACATCTGACAGCCTGGCACGGACAGCACCTCCAAAGAAGGTGACACTATGGGAAAGCAGAGCCCTGTCTAAAAGACTGAAAAGGGAAAAAAGCTCAAAATGAGTTTCTGGAGGAAGACTCGGCCTTTTCACCTACTGAAAGCTACAGGAAGTTAAACTGGCCAACTCTGAGAACCAAGGTGAGTTGTGCATTTCTGAAAGTAGAATGAGATGCTTTAGGCAGAATGAAGCAGGACATCAACCTAATGGAATAAGTCCAAAGGAGGACCACAAAGATGCTCAAAGGGCTGGAGCACCTATTCTATGGAGACGGGCTGAGAGAGTTGGGATTTTCAGCCTGGAGAAAAAAAGGCCCCTGGAACACATTATTTTGGGTTTTCAGTACTTAAATCGGTCTTATAAGAAAGATGGAGACAAATTTCTTAGCAGGGTCTGCTACAATAGGACAAGGGTAATAGTTTTCAACTAAAGGAGGTCAGATTTAGACTACATATAAAGAAGAAATTTTTTACAATGAGGGTAGTGCAACACTGGCACAGGTTGCCCAGACTGGTTATAGATGCCCCATCACTGGAAACATTCAAGGCCAGGCTGGATGCAGTTCTGAGCAGCATAATGCAGATGTCCCTGCTCTTTGCAGTGGGATTGGACCTTTAAACTTCCTTTCCAACCTGAAGTATTCTATGAATTTCAAGCTATAAATAAGGCGCATGTTTTGAATGGAGAATATAAATACTCATAAACATAGTAAAATGCTGGACTCTCCATCTCAAGAGACAGCTGAACAATAACAGGATAAAGTGCTGAAAGATGCATGAAAAAATTTGCCCAAAGCATGAAGATTGTGCAGGAATTTCTGAGCAAAGCCATTAGCTCCAGGGAAGGATTCAGCAGGCAGAGTGCTGAGATGATAACCCTTGTCCCATCTGCGACATCCAGTGGAAATGTAGGAAGTGAGAGTTCACATGATCCCTCACTTGTGAACACCATGAGTACCTCATGCACAACCTCTTGTTCAACCAATCAAGCAGGCAGCTAAGCAGCCCTACCTAGAAACAAGATACAGCAATAAACACAGGCTTCCAACCCTACTGAAAAGGAAATCTCGCTGCTCCTCCAATAGACTGCAGTAGGGAATTGTCATTCTACTATAATTTCCTGCTAAAATACTTGCCTTGCAAGTATGCAAAAGAAGTAAGTATTGATCTCAAGATTCATTGTGATATATTGTCACAGACTGGGATGCTGCAGTACAATTAAGCACAGGCAACTTGTAATATTTCTGCATACTCACGGTCCAAAAGACGGTTATCCCCCCAACAAACACCACAAAAATTATCTATTAGAATTTGACATTGATAGTAAACTTTATTTTTAGGTAGAACCTAAGTCTAATGCTTCGGTTATTTTTTCATCCAATAAAAAGTCTTTACAATTCAATTAATATACTACTACAGGACTCACAACTGCACATTACAGACTTGCAGGAAGAGAACCTGATACAAAATGCAGCAAAAACAAAAGGAAAACTAATAGAATAACAGAATAGTTAGGGTTGGAAAGGACCTTAAGACCATCCAGTTCCAACCCCCTGCCATGGGCAGGGACACCTCACACTAAACCATGTC
>JANRGW010029546.1:0-101769 GCA_024733675.1 Psilopsiagon aymara
GTGAGGCTGACTGCTCTGTAGTTCCCCGGCTCATCCATTTTCCCCTTCTTGAAAATGGGGTTATATTTCCCTTTTTCAGTCATCGGGAATTTCACCTGACTGACATTTTTTTTTCAAACATAATGTCAACTTTTTTTGGGAGACATCTATTCCACAAGGGGCTAATTCATTTTTCCACCCTCTGTTCTTCCAGGTAGGTCTCTATATTCTCTAATATCAGGTAATTAGAGAAATAAATAGCCATTAGATAGTAGAAGGAGACGGCTACCCCACTTAAGTAATACAGAGGTTAGTGTGACGTGTTGCTTGAGTATGTGAGCTTATTTGGCTTCAAATCTTGGATCATGTCAGTTCCATGGACCCAAAATGTGAAAGAATGAAGGAACTGGATGACAGGAGTTTAGGTTATGCTCTGATTGGTGTGTCAAAACTGTAAATTCTGCATCATTAAAAGTGGAGTATGGAATGCTTTTGGCATTTGGATTTCATCATATGTTCCTAACATCTTTCACTTTAGTGATACTTGAGCCTGGGATTAAATTCCTGGCTCCATGAAGTCAATGGGAGTTTTGATCAATCTCATCTTTAGCTGAATTAATTTGCAGGGTTCAACATCAAAACCTGCAGCCCATGAATTCAATGAATCTGAATATAAAGTTACTATAAATGGTATTTTAAAAAGACAAGTGAGAAAGAACTATATTCTTTGTTGGTTGTCAAACTTCTCTCTTAGTACAGACTTCCAGGCTAGAGCAGACCTATTTTATCTCCAGTAAGACAAAAGCAGAGAATTTTTCTAATGACTTTTCAGAAAGGGAAATTCAACATTTATGTGTCTTCACATTTCACATAGAGATGTCATCATTTTGTTATATATTAGTTTGGTTGCTATTTTTTGAAGGAACTTTTTAATGACTCTTTGGAGGCTTAATACTTTCATATCAAGTATCGGTTTGCATCTGGGATTTCCCTAAGGTATTACCAAAAATTTACAGCTAACTTAAAACATTCAGTCCTAACCCTTTAGAAGGATGGCTTCTATTTAAAAGTATGGTTGCATTGTGATTTTACCAGGACAAAATGAAAGATAAGCTATTCCAAGGTGGATTTCATAATTGCTTCTCTTCATATCAGGCTAGTGATTTTCATTAGCTTAATAAAAAGATATTTTAGCACTTGAATAGCTTCCAGAAACTGTTTAACAGATTATCAAAAGCAGGTCAATTATGGCAAAACCAATGGCAAGATTCAATATAAACATCAAATGGACCTGATCTTATATTGCTAGGAATCAAATTCCTGGAGAAGCAGTACCACAAATATGTTTGTCAGTATAGCGATGCATCATCATTCCACATGATGATATGCATATGTTCCATTGTGAAGAGAAATTTAACTTTGGTTATGAATACTTCTCCATCGTCATGCTTAAAGCACATTGAATTATACATTGACCCACAGGCATGTTAAAAAGAGGAATTCTTTTAAAGAAAAAAGCTATAACATACAGGTTCCTAAAATGTGGCGGATATAGGATTTTTATAAATCTAGCCCTTTCTATAGTTTAGTTTCATAAGAAAGAGGAAACACACTCAAAGTGGAATGAAAAATTGGAAACCTCAAATGTTCTTCAGGACTGTGTGTCCTGGACATGTTTTCTGGAGCTGTATCCATTGCTGGCCTCCTGGGTGTCCTGATCCAGAAATCCACTGGATCTTCCCAAAGCTCCCTCTGTCTCTGTGCATGAATTTCCCCAAAATAAGTGGCATAGCCCACAGTGAGCAGGTAAACACAGTGCACAAGGGTAGGTCCAGATTGTGGAGTGTGGGCACAACGATGTAGCGTAGACACAACCTAACTGGCAGGTAGTAAATGCTTTGCTGAATGGATTCAGTGGTGGTGTTCTCATTAACTTCAATGGAAGATTTTGTCCAAGAATCACTTTTCTTGAACCAGACACTCTTAAAGCTACTACAACAGACCCAGCATCCAGATACATTTAATCACTAGTCTTATGGTTGTTGATTAGTATAATTCAATATTCTACCACCAGATATCTGATTAAGAAGGACAAATGTTTCTATATACACTGTCTAAAAAGCCCCCAAACTGCCTTTTTGTTAGCACTAATACATACAGTAGAGTAGTTCACATACAGGGAACTACTGTTTTAAGGATGGGTGTCTCATTTTCTCATGTTCTTCCAAAGAGTTATCCAAAGATAGTCCTCACTCATTCAGTCCAGAGATAGGCACATACTGCAGTGATAGCACTGATCTATAGACTGACATTTCTGCTAAAATTGGTTTTCGTTTATCTCATCAGCATGGCAAATTTCCCATTTGCTGTAAATCTAAAAGATTTATATATTAACCACTCTTGTACATCTGAATTTGTCTTAACAGGAATTTAAAAATATACTGAGATGCTTTTCACATCTCAGACTTGATCTTAAGTGCAGGAATATATCTTTGTGTGTTTCTTGGATGAGCCACGTGTTACAGCAGCTATTGAAGGTGCTACTACATCGCACAAGCTATGTCTCACTTTCAAAAAAATGCTGGATGTCCGACACATGACCTAAAATTTGCCCAAGCAATTTCCTGGCCAAGGGCTATATATATGCTCCACTTTAAGCTCAAAATATTTTATTGTGATTTGTAGCAATAGAAATGGAAGCCTGGATTTATAATGGAAACAATCCTAACCACAGCTATGGTAGAGCTGCCACTGTCCCATTACTAACTGCCATTTTTTAACATGTTAAGTTTTGCTTTTCTTTTTGCAGTCTATATCCATTGCAGAAAATCCATTCTGTGTCAGCTGTGCAAATAGTTCAATAAGTAAAGTTTCTTTCCGTCAATTTAATTTGGGTTTCCTGCAGTGCCCATCTCCATAATGTAGTGGCATTGGGTGCCACTACAAAATAGCCTAAAACTGCTCCTGGGAGTTAGCTCTTGCTGTCTGCTCAACAGATGTTACATAATATACAAGAAGAGTATGATGATTATATTCTATCACATTTGGTTTTCCTGCTTTTTCAGGAAAGAAAAGGGAGAAGGGGATATGTACAGAAACAAATGTGCAATTTGTGGAAGATTTGGAAGATATGGAAGATGCATTTACCTGTGTGTAGCAGGCTGGAGGTTGCCTCATTTTTAATCTCAACCTGACCGCGTATTTATTTCTTCAATACATATTCAGAATCTTTCCAGCAATCAACTTCAATGGGATGCTGCATTTGTTAAAACTGAGGTTTTAAAGTTGCTCTAAAGAACCTGATTCCTCTATGTGGGTAGTGTCACCTGGTCTGCCACCAAATTAGCATGGGGCTCTCAAGGGGTTATAATGATCACACTGGAGCAATGCCTTTCCCAGTATGTGTATATGCAGAGGAAACTCGCACAACCTCTCTCTATCAGCCTCCAAGGAGACATCTTTTGGCTGAATACATTTCTAAATTAGACGCACAGAACTTCCAAGTATGCCTCTTCCTTCATTTTGTGGTTCTGATGCATGTTATCTCAAAACAAACCCCCAAATGTGAGATGTACAGTTAGGGAGAAATTTATCAACACAATTTTATGACAACCACATGTATAATCATGGCATAGGCAGAGTGGCGTTCACTGTTTTATGTCATTTAGCCTACATCTTATTGGCACTTAAAAGATTCTGTGTTCTATTAGAAGCAGAACTATTGTGATAAGTACAGGTAAAGACAGACAGTCTGTAATATCTTTTGAGTGTTATGTCTGTGTTAAGAAATGTAGATCAACAATTAATATGTTTAAATCCTGCAAGCATTGTATTATGTATATAGCACTAACATGCTGTTTTTTACACAGTATAATTTCCTTGCAATAAAAATAAGCTTTCACTTTTCTTCTCCTTTTCTAGAGTTTTTTCCCCTGTGCATTTGGACAGATATTATATTATTTCCCTAATGTTGACTACAATATGTTTTGTATATGGTTTTTTTTGCCATGTTTTTCTCACCTCTAATGCCTTGTATTTATTTCTTCAGGTTGAAAATTATTAATATTTTACTATTTCTCATCTCAGATGGCCAGTGATTCACAGAAATCACACATATCGCTTATCTGTCTTGTATTATGAGACACAAGGGTTTGGGTCTCATTTGTCTTGGAGCCAAGTTAGTACCTCACAAGTTGAAGCAGAATACCTCTGAAGCCTCCATAATTTTTTAATTTTGTCCAGTTCTGTTTTAGTCTCAGTTCTCCTGATTTCCGTCATGAAAAAGTGCCACATCCTAACAGCATGAGATAATCCCATAATCTTTCTCAAAATGTTTTACCTCTCCACACCTGCAGGATGCTACTTGCTCTAATGAGTACTATTGTTCACATTTTGCATGGGGGAAACTGAGGTTGTATTCAAGCTTCGTATTCAAGTTGCTAGGATAAACATCAAAGCTACTTCCCATTGACTGTAGAGAGAGCCAGAATTTGACAGTATTAGAGACTGTGTCATCTAAATAACCCATTGCTCTCTTGACTTCAGCCCAAAACTGCTGCAAGCTGAATAAGGGTTACAGGGATTAGATGTTTGTCTTCATACTAAACCCTGGAACCCCAAACACTTCAGTGAAGTGGGACTTCTAACTTCAGTTGTCCAGCATGCCAGAAGGGTTGAGATAGCATTGTTCAGTCCTATCCCCTGTTATCCACTGCAATTTAACTGCCACTGAGCATCCAAGCCATTCTCCCACAAGTAGAGGCATCTCTTCAGTGAAGATGTAGATAAAATGAGCTATCCTCATAAAGCATCCGTGGTAGAAAAAGGAATTGATTCAAGGCCTCACAGTTCTCAGGGTGGTATTGTAACTGCTGCTCCAACTCTTCACACAGTGTAACCACTTCCTAATGCTGAAATACAGCAATTGGACCTTCTTCCTCCATATTAGTGACCTACTGGGCATTGAAACAATCCTCTCATCTTGTTCGTCTTACCTGTTTGTCTTTACCTGCTTGCCTTTGCCAGCATATTTCCACTGCACCGTGTCTCCAGTCTATTTTGGAGCTTGCAACTCCAGAGAAATGGCAGTACAGGCATTGGAAGTACATGTGCAAGTCTCTTGGCCTAGTGCACTCATGTTGGAGCATCAGTAGAGCTCAGAGCTTCATCCAGACCCATCCTGCTGTCTGTGTAACTACCCTAGCACATTTTGGCATCTTAAGAAAGCCTACATGACTTGCAGGAGTGGGTATTCCTCTGCTAACTACCTGGCCAGCTTTCACCATGTCCTCCACAGGGCAGAAATCAGGGCCAAGATACTTCCTCTAGCTTCTCATGTCAGACCTGCCTGAGCCATCCATGTGATAGAGGGATGGAAAGCCACATGATGAGGTATTTTCCCAAGTGGTTCCTCATATGTGCTACTGAGGGCTGCTGTTCCTGCCCAAACTGCACTTCATCTTAATTTTGCAACCACTTTCCTGGATATCTTCCTTGAATGCCTGTTTAGATTGTTCCAGATTCTTCTAGTTGATTCAGGACTATTATAATGAAAGAAAAAAGAAAAGGACTGTATTCAGAGAAAACAGGAGGAATTTAGACCAGACAGTGTAAACATGTGATGTAGGCACATAATGAAATACTGTGGGTATCCTTGAATGACAGCAGATCAATGACAGTATCCTAGAGGAGAAGAGAGCTTAACAGAATCAAAGCCCAAGCTATGCGCAGAGCTCTGTTGGGCTTTAAGATATGCAGTCCCATCCCAGTTCTGAATGTGTAGTGGGGGTAAAAACTTTGTCTTTAACTAACAGTGTGTTGTTTCTCAGTCCCAAGTTATGATAGAGGCTTAGTTTAGCAACTTCAGGAATGGAACTGCTGAAATCTGTAGAGGTACTGCACTGTTTTCTACACATATGCCTGCACTTTGCCAGCACTCTGAATAAATGATTCCCAGATTTCCAATTGCATTTTGTTTATAGACACATTTTGCTTATTGTAAATTGCATGTGGTTTTACCTCTAACCTTGGGTCTGATCCTATCACAAAGAATTTGGCCGAGGAAAAGAGCAGATGATCCACTATTTGTTAGCAGTTCATTCTACATGTATGTGTGTGTATGTGAATAGATATAGATATATATCTGTGGGACTGATACTGGGAGGTGCTGAGCTCTCTTAATCTCTTGTGAAGTCAACAGGAGTTGAGGGCACTCAGCACTTCCCAAAGGTGATCAGGAAACAGCAGTTTTGGCCAACCTATTGCTCGAGCTTTTCCTATCCTACGTACAAGAAAAGAAGATAAGCTTCTTAGAGCCTTCCTTAAATGCTGGCACCTTGAGATTGTAACTATTTATGTTTTACCACTTTTTCACATGCAAAATGTGTTGCATGCTTTTTTACTGGGAGTTTTAAGGATCAGATTGATGAAGGAGAGTTCAGAGCCAGACGTACAGTGTAAGAGACAAAGGTTTAGTAATGAGTTCAAAATTTACAAAACACAGAAGCAAATATGGCTTTAATACATGATGTGACCCTTTATAAGGCTTGAAATTACTCTTCAAAAATCATTCTGGCTTGACTTCAGAGCCGAGTGGATTGTGGGATACCACAGATTGACTTTGAGTAGTGGGTTGGTATTGCAGGAATTTTTTAATTTCCTGTAACTCACAACAATTTTCTTCCAGTTAGACCTTATCCTGCTGCAGTGTATTTACTGAACAATTTAGTACAGTGTATAAGCCAGAGCAGAGGCACATGCGTGCACTCATATGCATACACACAACCAGGGTAAGGAAAATTCAAGTATTAATAGCAAAATTTAGCATGATTAAAAGAGAAAGGTTCATGTGATGATGTTTACATTTGTATGTGAGTGATATATTTAATATTTAACTCGTGATGTAAGAGGGAAGAAGAAACTTTGGGCCGCAATATTTTTTCTCTATTTTTAAGCAAATAAAAACTGTTCAAGTTGCACTAAAGAACAGAAAATGATTTGGCAAATACTGGGTATTGCTGTTCACAACTGCTTTTTAATTAGTCTTTCAAACATGTTTTCAGGACCTCCCCAAAGATTTCCAATTTTCATGATTTAAAATAAAATCAAAAAAACCCTTAAACTGACAAAACTGCTTATGTATTTATTAACAGTAAAAGAGCACTAAAAGGATCCCTGCAGTTCAAGGGGAGACATATTTCATACCACAGAACTCCATGTGCTCATTTCATTTCAATTGTCTCCCAGGTATTGTAGGGCAATTATTATAACATATCTAAATGTAAAAAATACAACCCAGAAGGTCTGTTATAATATAATTCAACAAACACCCACAAATATGGATGATTTCAATGTATTGGGGTCACTGGAACCACAGACACAGATTTATATCTGTTATTGATTTAAAAAAGCTTATTCTTGTGAATGGGCTATTGCAGCATCTATGCATATATACACATATTTTTAAAAGGAACATATCATTATAGTAGTGTACATTTACCAAATAACCTAACATTGTTTACAAGTGGTTTTTATAGACAAACACACACATAATGCATATGTATGTGAATTTATGGCATGCTTTATTCCTTATCTAAAATCTGCTAATGCCCAAGGAAAGCCTTTGCAAAAATCGTAATTGGATTTATAGTGGGCCTTGAAGAAATGGGAAGTGAAAAGTGAATGAGACATCTTCATGTTGTGATTAAAATGTGATTATATCACCATATTATTGGAAGGCGAATGTTTGGCTGAAAAAGAAGAAAAAATGCAGTATCTTTTTAAAACCTCTTAGAACTGGTGATAGTAATAATTTCACCTGGCTGTACAAATGAAAAATCAAATGGTAGAAAAAGAAGAGTCTATGATTCCCCCAAGTGAAATAATTGTTTCTTTAACTTCTGGATGCCAAATAGGAAGAGATCGTAACCTCTAGCATTTTAGACAGCAGGATGTACAATGGGATTTATTAGTGGATACAAAGTAAATAACTCTTATGAAATCTCAAAGTAACTTTATTTTCTGTTACCTACCAATGTAAAAGTCTCTTTTGAAATAACACTCATTAGAAATTGAAGGTTATACTTGCAAAACAGTCTTGAATCCTTCAAAAATAGCCCCTGGTAAAAGTCATAGAAAGATCTGAAGCTAAGCTTGTGACAAAAAAAGATGGAACTTAATATGCAGGCAAACTTTTTAATATGTGAGCCAGACACACGAATATTGGTACTCTTCGAAATGAACAAGAATTTGATGAAACACTAAAGGGTTTCCTATATTTTATTTTATTGGACAGTAACAAGTAACTCAATGAAAGAATATCTTGTAATAGCTGAATGCTTCTCAGCGTCAGCTCGGTGCTTTAACAAGCGCATTTCCCTACAATACAGAATTGCTCCCGAGTGACATGAGTTGTGTGCAAATTGCACCCTCAGTTCTTCACCTAAACCCCAGCTGGAGTCCTTCTATTGACTTAACAGGGCTTTGGATCAGGCTCCAAAATAATGAAGGGACAAATCCGTTGAAGTCTTTATTTATGTCTAGATTGTTTTCTCTCATCAAAGATTCCCCTGAGGCTCTTCCTTCTGCATTCTCCTGTGGAGAGTTTGCGCCTCCCCATAAATCAAGCTACATCCCTGCTCCCTGGAATCTCATAGATGAATCTGGGATTTGGCTCTTTTCTGGTCCCATAGACTCCCTCACAGCTGCTCAGATTCCTCTTAATTCTTGGAAGTGCTCAGTTAAAGTGGATTCTTGACTGCTGTAAGTGTTGCTGTAACTAAAATATGAGTGCCTATGGGGAGTTAGTGAATGCAGAAAAAGAGTCTTTAAGCCCCAGTAGTGCCAAAAAAAATGGGGAAAATGAAGGGTTGTTTCTGCCTCCTTTAGTAAGGTCCAGGTAGAGTGAAATCTTTGGATCTGCCTTGATGTCTCTGTAAACCTGGATGGCCATGTATCTTCACTTGCCAAGTGCTGTTTTACCATTAGAGTATGAGAAAATGACATCACATCTAGCTGGCCACAGAAGTGCAGGTATTTGTTGCATCTAGGCTGGATTATGGTCTTTCACTCTGCATGAAATGAGTATTTATTCTGCTTCAAGATATGATCCCTATGCCCCTTCACAAGTATAAAGTCACCATCTGGAAAAATTCCAGTTTTAGGCTGTGGTCCTAATCTCTTCAGGTCTTAGCAAGTCACCCCACAATCATGTAGGGTGTAGGGTGGGTACATATATAGCAAAATTTGCGACAAATATATCCTTGTGAGAAAAAAAGTAAATTATGGAGCACCTGAGCTGTGGGGCAGTGCTTTCTAAGAGGTCAAATTCATGGGGAAAATTCATTAAAAAATCGGGTTGATCCAAATTTTATACATTTTTTTGAAAATATTTCAAGTTTTTCCTCTTTCAGAAGATATTTTTATTGTAAACAATTGTCACAGTACTGAATTTCCCGCTTGGGCTTCCAGAAAAGGATTGAGTTCACCTCCCAGTCTCCATGATGTGCCTGTATTTGTTCAAGGAAGAAGAGATATGATGTAGGTATTAATTCTGCAGGGAAACCATATGGTACCACAGTTGTGTGTAATACATGCCTTGGGAATATCTCAGAACTAACTTTCTTTTGGGCTTACTTGTGAGTAAGCTGCTCTTCTTCCATGTCTGAATCTCCTATGGGCAGTTCCACTGATCTATTCTTAAAGCAGGGTATGTATTTATATTGTACCTGTGTGATATGACATATATGCAGCACAGGTATTAAAAAACCTATCTGGTAAAATCTTGTGCTGTGATTTTAGATATCTTCACAAGAACAACTCAGCAGATCCAAAAGACAAATGAGAACAAGGGAAAGGACTGTCAAATAGAGAAAGACCAGAACGTCAAGCTTCAAAAGAGGGGCTGGTCTTGTGCATAAGGCCTTGCATAAGCGACCAGACAATCTGGATTCAATTCCCAGCCCTTCCGCAAATCTCCGGTGAAAGTATGAATAACGCATTCTTCTTTCCTTCTGATGCTCTTTGTAAGATATTTAAAAGGACATGTGATGTTCCCTGTGCTTCTCTAGCAGTGCAAAAGCAGGAGCATTATTGGCTATGCTAACAAGTCAATTTGACAGGTCACTGTTGGATGAACATGCTGCTCCTGACAACAAGTGCTCCTGCTCACTTATGATTCTGGAGCTCATGGAGTGTTCATTCAGCAAAGCATTTGGTTATAATCATTTGCTTTGATTTACTTAATCAGTATCTCCTGTCCACTAAGGCTGTAGTGCGGGGCAGGAGAATGAAAGGATGTAGAAATAGATGACCAAAAGAGATGACAGTTCCTACTTATCAAGCTGTATATTTAGTCCTCAGGAGTCCCCAGAACAGGGGAGAGTCAGCTTCGTAATCACACTGGGGCTGTGCTGTGAGTCTAATATCTTAAGCAAACTCTTTCAGCCAGTGGCAGGTTCACAGTCAGGGAACAATGGGAGCAGTGGCTGCTTCACATTTCTTACATACCAGTGATGCCAATTTATGAATTCTTCTATAAATCTCTGGAGATACAAACCATCTGTAAAGAGTAAAAATATAACAACATTTATGCATTTGGTTACACAGGAGAGGAGTGAATACGTTTCATTTAAACAATTCCCATGAATTCCAGTCTGAAGAATCACTGACAATGCATTTTTTTTATGAGCTTTAAATAATAGCAGCAAAGCAGAGTTTCCAGATAGCTATATAAAAACATAGATTAATAAATTACTGCCTTCCAGTTTGTTTTTGTTACTGTGCCTTTTAAAGGGACAAGTTACACCCTATTTGAATATGCTAGTGGCTGAGCAGAAATAAAAGAGCTTATCTCCTAATTTAATTTTATCTCCTCAATCAAAAGCAGTTATTATAGGAGCATCAGTTAAGCCATAATGATATGTTTTTGCTTCTTGAAACTCCTTTATTAAAGAAGGAATAAGCAACGACGTATGTGATGGACTTCGGTTATTTTCCAGGTCTTTTATCTCCTTTTGACCTTGGAGGTTATGTGTACAAAATACAGCATAGGATTAGGCCTGAGAAAATTAGTATTTGTCATTTTTAGTAATACTTAGAATAACTTTCTGGTGTATAGGTACTATTTTTCAATGTTTTACCAGCTTACAGGGCTATACCCTATCTTTCACTCCTGAGAATGACCTGCTACCGTGTCTAAATAGAAAAAGACGGCCTGACATCTGATTGACAAGGTGCCAGTGTTACCACATGGTCTTTTCTTAAACCCAGAAAGACAAAAAAAGAAAGAAGAGAGAAAAACAAGCATCTATGCTAAGGTTAAAATGAGTTGTGAACATGCCTCTAGAGCAAGCAGTGTCCCCCTGAGCTGGGGCAGAAGTTCTGAATTGCTCCGGTGATAGCAATGTACTTTAAAACAAATCCTCTTACAGAAAAGCATCATTCATAGCAAAATTTCTCTCTTCTTGGGGAAAGTTCCTCAGCATGGCTTGCAAGAATGTACTCCTTAACTTTGCTACATGTGGAAAAGAAGGCTCCACAACAACTCTGAAGGGAAAAAGGAGCTGATTCACTATCACACGTGCTATTTCTGATAGTGAACGAACAGCCTGAGTTATTTGATCGCACAATTATTTTCCCTAATATTTCATCTACATTCATTACTCTTGTCCTTATACCAACAACTTGTAAATTGTACAGCTGCGCTGGTGGTAGCACCACTGTGATTTCTACCAGGTTGTCTTCCCATGCGGTTAAGACACTTGAAGCAAAACTTCTTGGGTTTTGTTTTTGGAAACTTTGCCTTAGCTGTATGTATAACCACATGATTACTCTCTGCAATTTGCACTGTCCTGCTGCCAAAGAACAAGACCTACTATTTATCTTATTCTCAGCTCAAGAAGACAGGAAATAAGCTCAGGGATCAGAGTCAATCACACATGAACCTACGTAGACTTCAGCTTTTTGTGGTGTGAGGGCAAATTCCCATTAATCCATGGAGCTGTGTGGCCTGCAGTGTGGTAGCTTTCTGATCCTTTTGGTCAAGAAGTCTAAGTTACTCTGGAGACTGATCAAATGACTAAGCCAAGTACAATTAAAAACACTGATGTGAAGATAGACTGTGAAGGCCAGGATATCCACTGGGGTATAGGTGTCATGCCATGACAAAAGCAGCAGAACAGAGTCTTTGCTGTAAGGAATGACCTGAAAATCCAAGGCCATTAATAAGAATTTGAGATCAGCTTTCCACGGCTTTGCTGAGGAAGGCTATAAAAAGGAGCAAATGCTCCAGGCCGTGTAAGAGTGCAGATGTTAATGAAAACAAAAATCAGAAGTTGAAGCATAACCAATTTAATGCTTGTCCGAACTTGTACATGAGATATCCACTTGCAAGGCATGTGGAGAGATTCTGCAACCTCATTTCCCCTGGCACATGGGTAGAAAGTGTTATTTTCTTGTGCCATCACACAGTAACCGGAAGATTTTTTTGCCAAGTGATAACTTGCACAGATGCAAGTTATTTCCCAGTAATGCAGGCGGTAACATGTGTTGCCACTGCAGTTTGAAATGTCCATTAATTTAACAGTAAATCCCTTATGCCTGTAAAATGAAAACACCATATTCTACATGGAGAGAGAAGAGTGTATAACTCTGCTTTTCAGATGTTAGAGCCTCCAGTGGACAATTGTTCACCAATTTCAATTTACACAGCTGGCTGTCTCATCCTGAAAAGATGCCTTAGGACTGAGAAAGCATGGAAAGTAAATTACCATCTCATTCCAAACAACATCATTTCCCTCTCCCCCAGGCTAAAACTGAGGTATGTTAATACAACAATGTTAGGAAGTCAGCCCTGCTTCTGTTGGCACAACATTTGACCTATGTAAAGAGGCCAAAGTTTTCTGAATCTGTAGAAATGAAGTTTTGCAGATACCAGATGCTTGTTTGTCTTACCCAAAGATGATTATGAGGGAGGGCCTGAGGTATGAAAAACTATGAAAGATTTCACTGCCATTGGAGGAAAAACTTTAAACAACCCCATTTTTCAGTGTTAAAAAAAGCAAACAAAAAGTGTCTTCTGATTTATGGTGAAAAAATTCAGCACATTGAGGATTCTCAAGTATTGCCAATTCTTCATGTCCATGTAATACAGCAATGGAAAATATTAAACAGTCCAAAGCTATTTCTGACATTATCATCAATTGCAAGGGAATAATCTGACTCAGCAAGTTCATTATTGCTAAGGACTCTTGAGCATGCTGAGTTTATAAATTTGATAATGCTTGGTTTATGAGTTTGATTACTGAGTTAAATTATAGCTCACAATAATTAGCCTAATGAATGCTTACTCTACTACTGTGCTCAAAATACTAACAAAGCACACAGCCAGATGCTAATCACGAGCCACATATGACAGAAAGAGGGAGATGGGAGCTGTGGCAGAACCACCCCAGCCCAGCACCATGCTTTTCATCCTTATTTCATTTACTTCTGTTAGATTATTTTAACATTTGTGAATGGTTTTCCAGAGCTATGGCAAAGATGCAGGGAGTCTGGAATTGATATAGTCTCAAGAAATACTGTAAAGTAATATGATTTTTCTATTAAAGTTTGATGCTTAGCATAACTTCAGAATCCATTTAGAATTATGTTTTTCTAAATTATCAGAATTGTTTTCCTTCTTCTTGAAAGGGGCATGAGTCAAATAAACAATACCAAAGAGGATGCTATTCCAAGGCATGTTAGAAGCTAACCCTCATATCCTATGAAAAGTTAAATGCTACTGGGAGGCTAACTCACCCCTGCCTTTGAAAATCTCCTCCTAAATTCAAATCTTGAGGCATAACATCAGCTATTTTACCATAGCCTAATAAGTCACAGTTCTCAAGCAGACTTTACCAGAAGTGAAAGGACCTTTATTTTTTTCAGAGGGGTGTAAACAGAGGCTGGGCAATGGCTGCACAGAGAAGTGCAGTTCAATGTGGTCTCCTCAAGTGTGCTAATTAACATCCATCCAGCCCCAAAAGTGCTCTTCCTATTTGACTATAGGTTGAGATGGGGCTGCCAGGGCAGAACAGTGCAGAAAGATGTGCAGAAGTAATTTCATTGGGATGAGGCAGACAGAGTAGGGTTAGCTTAACTAATGCCAAGAACACATCTCCTAGGAAAGGCAGATACTGTTCTCAGCCCCTGTGGTTTATGATAAGGTATTACTGGATACAATCTATACAAAATGCTGGGAGGGGGACCTGCTAGTCTCCCCCAATCCTGCCCTTTCTAACCACTAGGCTACTGTATAAAACACTAGTGTGAGGAGGCAACAGACACAGCCATTGCAAATACGAGGAGTCACAGTGCTATTTTGCAGCCATACCTGGTTTCAGCCTGGACTACAGGGGCTGCGGGGCACAGCTGCACAGAGCTGCAACCCAAGGCATGTGTGAGGGCTGAGCTCAATTGCGAGGCACATTGAGAGTTCAGGTACTTCCAGGATTAGGCAGACGCTGGATAAGGAGTCCTCTTAATCACAATTTTGGACTCTGTTATCTCTATTTTACCTATGTCCACATATAAGCTGTGTGGCTGATGCTCCTCATTCCAGCAGAACATGTGGGCTGATGCCTCTCTCATTCAGCTATGATCATCCTCTTCCTTTCCCAGACTCCCACGAAAGCGTGAAAAGTGCAGTTATTCATGCCCAGTAAGGCATGATCATTATCATGGTTTGTTTCTGCAAATGTTGTTAAAACAAGGCAATATCTGAAGCTCCACAAAAGATGTGCCTTTCTCATGCAAAGCATAACATTCCTTGCAAGTTGAATGCTGTGTCAGAACTGGCTAAGAAAGAATATTCCCAATGTTTTCATGCATATGCAAGCTCTTCCAGTATGAGACACATGTTTATTAGCAAAGGAGGTTGCTATCAACATTAGCCAATTGCTAGTCTGCTTTATCATCACCATTTTTGCAAATGAAATATGAATTTAAAAACTGTCATTAGCTATAAAAGGTTGAATTTATATCTCTTTTTTAAACTTATATTTAAACCACCTCCTCCCTAAGGAATTTATCTTTAGCCATCTGCAAAACCTTGCCCACATTTATATTGCTATGTAGATAACACTTTATAACAAACAAACCCCTGTAACCAAAGTCTGAGGCTTAAACCAAAGAATCGGTTATTGAGAGATATAGAACAGCTTAAATTTTAAGACTACCCTCTTGAGGTACCTGACTGTTTCTAGTATCTCTATTTCTCTCTTGGCTTTCAAAGGCATTTTATGAGCAGAACTTGCAGAGCACAGGAAAACAGAGTAATAAACAAAGGAGGTCCTATGGCCCAGCATTGATGCAGAGTTCAAAAGTAGATTATACAAATCCAGAATGTGACTACTCAAGAGACCATGTTACAGCATTTTCCACTTAGGTAATCTTTTGTTTTCCAAAACCAGATTCTAACAGCCTTCCCACAATAACTTAATATTTTATATGATGCAGAAAGTCTTACAACCAAAAAAGAAAGGAAGTCAGAAGGTGAGGAATACATCCAATGTGAGACTTTGAAAGAGAGGTATATACAGTTAGGAAAAATTCTGCACTGAACTTAGGTTGATGCTGTTATGGCCTAGCCAGTTATGGCCTAGGCTACTTCTTGATCGCATGGTACTTGATTGTGTAGTACTGACACCCACTCAATCTTCATAGTAAGTAGAGATTATCTGCACAGAGATATCCATTTCTTCCCTCATAATAGAAGACAAATGTAGAAGATAAGAGGAACTTGGAGGACAACTTCAGAACTCCTTTCCATTTCCAGGTACCCAGGGAAATGTTTAGGCTTTGCATGGCCTTAAGAGCACAGTACAATTTTGGTGTTGGGCTTGGTTTTGAGGTATGATTACGGGTTTTCATACAGGATGCTAACTCTTTCCATTAGCTGAGAATGCAAGGACAAGGGATGTCCAGCCGCATAAAACTACAGTAGTCCATATGTATTTTAAACTGTTCATGTAAGTTATGTCAGGATTTTGTGACTTCCTTGACATGCTGCTGCCTGTCCTGCCATTAACTGCTAACCTTCTCAGTTCAAAAATGCTCAGATCCAGGATTCTCTAGTTCTCCCAGTTCTGTGATATCCTGACCTAGAATATCATTGCCAGCATTGATGATGGTGGGAACAATAGGCGCAGAGATGGCTTCGAATCATGCCTCAGAGCTGGGACAGTAGATAAGTCAAGGAGTCTCTGGGCTTATAGCAACACCAAGCGCCTTTCTAGGGAGTTACTTTGCAGTTACTTCCTCAGCTGTAAATCATGAACTAGCATAGGGATATAGTGAGGCAGCATGTGGGGATGTGTCACTCTATCAAGACGAAGAAAAGCTTAAGGAGTAAACCTGAGACAGGGGCAGCTGCATGCAGAGGAAAGGCTTCTACATTGGAATGAATGAAAAAGGCATGGCGAGTATTTTGAAAGGTGGAAATCAGGACAAACAGGTCTCTAATTCACACAGGAGAAGCTTTGCTACTGTTAGAATAAGGATAATTTGTTTTTAAGGGTCATCCTGTATGTGCAGACCTCGCTTAAAGTATGGCAGCTTCACTTGCCTTGGATTTGCCATTCCGTGGTTTGAAATGCTTAAATTGAAATCATTATGGCCCCCAGATGTCCAAAACAGCATAAGTACCCACAGGCATATTCAAGTTGCTACTAAATTGGGTATTATATGCTGAAAAGCAACAACCATTCTTTTATAAGGAAACAGGGTACAATACTTAAATGGAGCATCTTCCATGCTACTTCTACTGCGATATATGTGGGTGGGCATGTGCAGACTGGAACATGAATTTGAAGTTTATCTCGCACTCCACCTGAACACTGTCCCCCTCTGTGCAGGCAGCCAAGGCCATGGTTTAGAATGAAATTTATGGTTAAGCACTCATAAATCTGCACTCTCTGTGTGTTTATATGCTGAGTCTGCCAATGTCTAGAAAGGCAGCCATCAAGTATACAATTTTAATGATGGTTGGAAACATGGATATCTGATGATCTAAACCTCATCTGCTGGAAATTAAAACACAGTTTTCTTTAAATCAATTGAGTTTTCCATTCATGCTGAAAATGAGATATGATATCAAAAGCATAAAAAGCTCAAAAGGTATTAAGTGACCTTTATCGCTCTGTCAGATGCAATCAGCAAATCGATTAATTTCCTTTACCTGATAAAAGCAGCAACTTCTAAAATAAAATTATAGTTACTAGGACCTTGTCTCCAATAACTTTCCCTGAATACAATAAAACTTAATGATTTAAGAGGGGCTTGGAAAGTCTTCATTACAACGGTGCCCATTGGGATCCGACATGTCACATGGTGATTATGAAATGAGATCTTTGCAGCTTTGCACTGCACATAACTATTACCATTGTTTATAAACTTTTTTCCCTTAGCCCCATAAAATACAGCATTCTCCTCTTCTGTTCCTAGACCTCAACCCACAGGTACCTAAAACCAAATATGAAGCACACAACAATAAAGGCATTGTGCAGGCTAAAGAAACTCATGGGAGATTTTCTGTATGTTTTCCTTATTTTACTGAATCTATTTAACCAGATATTTATCCATGATGAACTTTATTACCTTTGCAGTAAGCCCATGCTGTATGTTTTACTTAAATTTCTCTGGCCACTGACTTTTGAGCTCAGAATTGCTCATGTTTAACCTCAGACCAGCAGTAATTCTCCTCAGTTCTTAGAGCTCTGCTGAACCTGGAACATGCTGGTCCTGCTCAGCAGGATATCTCCAGGACTGTGTGTTGAGCTGCACACTTGGGTGTTGGCTGGAATCATGGCAAAGGCATCATCCCGCAGTTGTGTTGATAGTTGGTGTACTCCAAGGTGTTCTGCCAAAGACACTGAGGTGGCAGCTACTGAAGAGCAAATTCTGGAGTAAAACAACTGTGCTGAAACATAAGGTGATTTTTCTTAATTGTATGCACAAAATGGCAATCATATCAATATCATTACATCAGCTAAGACAAGAATACCTGCCAGAGGAATGCCTGTTTGGTCTCTTTTTTTCTCCATTTCAGACATGCATGAACACATCGGTGCAAGATTAGCCCCAGATGGGCAAACATTGATATTCCTACTCTACAAGCAATGGCCAGAGGCACAGATAGACCTGTGGGACCTGCCAAGATCTACAAGGGGCAGAAGTCTCAGGCAGTTTGTTGGAAGAGACTCTCCACCTTCAGAGTCCAGGCAAGGACCAGAATAGCCACCAGGCCCCTCAGAGTCTGTTTCTGAGAGAGCTCTCAAATTAGATGCTGCTTCTCTAGCTTCAGGCACAAAACCTACCTACAGCTGTACTTTCTCTTTTGCAAACAGACACACCACACAGTTCAGAGGGAGCCTTGAAAGGACGTGGTAACACTGAGAAGATGGATGATTTTCTACTCAGAACAACTGTTGTTTCCTATAATTTAAGTTTCAAATCTCTTATTCCTGCCTGGACTGAGCTTCAAGAAAAGCTCACATGACGCTCAAACCCAAGCCCTGTCTAACTGGCTAATTTGTTTTTATAAAACAAAAGAGCTGAAGCAAAGACTGCTTTTTTTTTTTTTTTTTTTTTTTTCAGACTGGAGGCCTCTTCTTTATTATTATTACTTCCTTTATATACATTTTATATACATGATCTGTGATTGACAGTACATACGTAGAGCTGTTGTGAGATAATTCAAGTTGTTCTTCACTGTCTAACCAGGTAGAGGGCAAAGATTTCATACAGTTTCCTTACACTTAATGATTTAATAAGGTCAGTCACAACTCCATACAAATTCAGATAGTATAGTATAGTTAAGCCCTTAGAAAGTCATCAGGCTAGCCATCTACTATGCATTTCAGGACAACTTGAAAACATTACCCTACTCCTTTCAGTGAATAGGGTATTATTACTTGAATTTATTTCCCAGGTGAAGCTCTGTGGCACATGATTTTGCCACTGATGCCATACAGGGAAAAGACAGCACTGGAAAACAAACCCCAGCATCACTGGCACATTGTTCCAACTCTTGAGGCTCTGCTTTACAACAGCAGAAAGGGCATTACCCGCCTCTCATGAGATTACACATCAAGTCCTTCTACAAAGAGTGATAGTAGGTTTGTAATCAAGTGCTCAGAAGTGTATTTCAGCCCCTTGCGCATCCTCACGGTGGTATAGCCTATAATTACATAGTCACGCACTATTTTTTCATAAGCCTCTGGCCTTATTCAGGACACTTACTAAGCAGTTATTAAGTACTATGTTTTGCTTATTGAACGTGGGCCCCATACCTAATTTACTGACCCCATTCAAATTATCCTCTGAGAAGTGACTGATGAATGCCCTTGGAGGAGAATCTGTGGCATTCGTGCTCGCTCTGGTGAGTAATTGCTTCACAAACATCAATGAATTTTTTGGCACAATGCAGCTGTGAGAAGAGAGGGTGTTCCACAAATATGAATCAAAGTGCCAAAGTCCACTCGTTTGGGTTACTAAATCCAACAGGTCTGAATTTTCAGAGGGCACCAGAATTACATGACATGTTTGATGTCTGAAGCAGAGCTCCTCTTTATACCAGCTCCTACTAAATGTGGTCTGAGTTTTGAGGGTTGGGTTTGGTCCTGTGTTGGGCACCTAGAAAATGAAGGATCACACACAGTGACCACTTTGGACAACTAAAACTCAGTTGCCTAATAGCCAATGGAGATGCTGTAGAGGACAGCAATTGAAGCATGCTGTTTTCCTGGGTACTTCAAAGTCTAAAAACATTGCTCCTCTTCCTGCCTTGCTCCTTGCCCTGCACCCAGACACATTCCTCTTTTCTGCAGTAAACAGTCCCAGTTTGTCCTCTGGTTAAGTTTCTGAGTAAGGTAGAAGTCCTGAGGAAAGAATAACATCACTTAGTTAAAGATTGCATTGTTCTGCCAAGGCACTTGACATTATATCTCTGACTTTTAACTTTAACCCGAACATTTCTCAACATTAGAAAACTTACATTTACTGCATACTGCAACACAGCTTTTTGGCATGCATTTTCTTATTTTCTGTTAGGGATAAAAGAGAAAACAAAAAGCAGAAATTTTCAAATATATGTCTCTTCCCCAGGCACCTTTCTTATAATGACTATGCTCTCATCCTTGAGCAGCTTTTCCAAACTGTCTGTCCCTTCATCTGCACCTTCCTCCTCTTTCTCCTTTCCTCTGTGGCTCTGAGCATTGTGTCTGGAATTTCAACGTGCCGGGGCCAAGCACTCAGTGGTGAAACACGCAAGAAAGAGGTCCCAACATACTTTTTGGCACCTCAGAGTCAACAGGCAAGGGAATGCTCTGCTCAGTCGTGGGATGGATGACACAGATGAAAAACATAGCTGTTGAAATTGAAATCTGCAGTGAGTTTTGTGGCTTTCTGAAGGCTTGAAACTTGTCCTAAATAGGCATTCCTTTTTCCAAGGACAGTAAAAGATGCTTTGCTTCCTTCCCCTTACTTTATCCCAATCTCACATTTTGCTCCAAAACATATGAGAGCATCCTTGCCCTCCCTCTGATCTGAATCGTGGTGGCTGAAATAAATAGGTTATTATCATCTAGAAGCAGGCACATAGCACACACAGTTTCAGACAAAGATAGTTCAAATCCTCCAATGTTAAAAAGAAAGGGATATCAAGCATAAAAGAGTTTCTTACATTAGGAATTGCCAGGATGTCTAAACAAGGGCTGGCTAGTCCAAACCACGTCAGAATGTGCACATTTATAGTGTTATAAGGATAAATACTGTCAAGTGATTATCAGTGCACGATGAATGAAATTTAATAAATTCAAATGATCCCCTCCATCTATCCTTTCAGATTTCCAACTTTTATACACTATTTTCCATGTTCCTCTTTGACACTTAATTTTTAGGAGGAGACTTAATTCCAAGAAATGGCTCTTAATGTAAAATTTAATCATAGTTTTTCCAATGAGTGTGTAATTTTTTAAGAGAAATAAAATGTGATGTGATCTCCATTTTTGATTAAACAGGGAAAATTTTCGTAAGCTTTATCCTGATAGAGCCTTGATTCCTTAAGCAACACATCATGAGATGTTAATTAAATGACAGTAATGTGTAACGTAGCTCCCGGTTTTAATTTATTCATGCTTCATATTTTTTCCATGCTGAAGGGATACTCTCACCTTAAAAGCAAAGCATCTCTGTGAACGGTGGAGCTGATGAAACCTGGTTTATGACCATGGGCTGAGCTCAGCCCTGTGGATCCTTCAGCATCCATAGGGAACATACCTTCCCTGGTGACATTGAAGAAGGGATTTACTGAGACAGTGCTAAGAGTGTTTTGGCTTTGTTGCTTGGGGTACTGCACTTATTGAGGGTTTCTGTACACATAGAATTGGCAGACCTTGCTGAATGGGTGCAGATCAGATACACACAGAATGGTCAGCTCTGGTCACAGGGACTCCCTGGATTTTAGGGGTGCTCTGCACACTGCCACTGGCAGAAGCATGTCACAGCAGAACATGTCTGTTTTACTGGCTGCAGCACAAGAACACTCAGCCAGTTCCTGGTGGTGCTTGGTCAGTGATTGTTTCTGGTATTTCCTATCTAGCAAAAGGGGAGTCCTTCTAGCACATTCCTCCACAGAGCACAACCCTGGTATTAGGGTCTTCTCCATCCTGTGCTGCACAGTCAGGAGCCTTCCTGTTCCCTCAGCTAGCAGGACATACTTTCCATGTCACTTCTACTCTGCTGACAGGTCAGCTTGAACTGACTGGTGACTTCAGAATTTCCAAGGGATAGTTGAAATAGAGGTAAGGAGGGAACACACAGCTCAGGAAATCACTTTTTGTGTGTGTAAACAGAAGTAAGAACTTACCTCTTTGGTTTTACAACTGAGATAAGGAAACATATTTTTCTACTTTATTTATGTCAGGTTTACTTATTTTGTACATTCAATGGCAATTTGAGATACTCAGACTGCCTGCATTTAAACACCTGAAGCCCAGTCATTTCAGCACTGATGATACAGGGAGCCTTTGAAGTCCAGCCTCCTACCAGCAGCACTGGGATTCAGTGTCTTTTGTTAAGGGGGGATCCTTCCTCTTTACCTCAGGTCAGTGAGACCCTATTCTTGCAGGCATTAGGCAGGATGCTACTCCTCTTGGATTTGGTGGGAAGTCATCACTAATAGCCATGCTGATTGATGTTAGTGTCACTCATCAGTAGCCACAGCAGTGTGGACCTGAGTAAGTGGAGGTCTCCGACAATGTCTCAGACGAATCGTGGAGCTCCATGTGCCCAGGTTCTTTCTCATGACCATAACAGGGGAAGAAAAGAAAGACAAAACCAAACAATCCAGCTGTCCACCAAAGTGTAAAGACCCAGAAAGGCAAACTGCCATGCCTGAACGTAATTTTAAAGCTATTTTGGAACCTCAATAGCTTTCATGGATTTGAAGGTTAATATTTAAGTTTCAGAACCTTCAGACCTACTTACATTTCATACTGAAGTAGCCCTTTTAAAAATAGGTCCTCGCACAAGGAACAGTGTTTAGGAAAGTGTTTTTAAAAGAGGCTGAACACAACACAAAAATGAGAGCACACTGCTGAGCAGATCAAGTGAAATGTTCAATGCAGTGAAATACGTTCTCAGTGCTACATTGAACAGAAATCTAGACAGAAACCAGAATGAAATCTTTGAGTAGTCTATGGCTATTTGAAAGAAATGTTCCTTTCTTGGAAGCAGTGCCATGTATTAGGTTGGTTGTTAATCTAAATTTAAATGTCCTTAATTATGCTAATTTTTTTTCCTGGCAGATAATTAAAAAGAAGATTTTTAATGAGTTAGATGTCTTAAGATCCTAGAGAGAAGGAAATAAAGGGAGAGAGAGGCTGGTAGAAAAGCTAAAAACAAAACTCAGACCTAAGATCTTTCAATTCCACATTCACCCTGCCATTTAGTAGGCTGCTTAATTTCCTTGTATGGTCCTTTGACAACATTTCCCAACTATGTGCATCCATTGTCATTTACTTGTATTTTTGACTATGAGCTATTTGGGACAGGGACAACCTTTTTCCCTTTGTGTGCAGAACAAGGGAGTCCTGCAGTAGAGCTTGCACATTAGTACTCTCCAGGAGAAATAATGCTGGAGACTTGTTCCTGCAGATGAAACCCTGACCCACTTTGGAACTGATCACTCTATAGTACTTTTATCCTTCCTTGCCAATGTCGTTTTTTAAAAGACTTGGTCTCTGACCTATTTTCACACTGATTTCTGTGCTAGTGAGGCTTTTATCCTTTAAATTGTCAGATACTTGTTTATGTAAATACAGCACAAATTTTGCTAACCAAACAAGATTCAGTGTTTTTGTTGGCAAGAGGCTGGTTTTGTGTTAGAAAATGAGATGTGTGTAATAGAAACATTAACTTCAAGCCTAATATACCTTTCTGCATTTTTCTTGCATCTGCGACTGAGATGGAGATACTTAACTCAGCAAAAATATATTTACAGCCTGGGGAATAGCAAACTGACATGAGAAAAAGATGTCCTGTAGAGTCAGTAAGCCACAGTTTGAGTGAAACACTTAATCACAGGTACAAGCAGATAAGAAAATTTAGGGCAGGGTTTTGGGTCATAGCTTTGCTTCATCCAGTTCTGGAGATGGCAGCCAGAAATTTCTAGTAAAAGTATACAGAACATCAGGATAAGTATAACCTGAGCACCCTGAGAACTGGACACGTGCCACCTCAACCCGGTTCTCAGCAGCCAGATAATCCTCCTTACAAAAGCTGCTACCTCAACAGGTGCTGGTAGCCCCTGCTGTCTTCTTCGTTAGAGGACCAAAGACTATGTGATTATGAAAACTAAACACTCACTTATCCATAGATGAAGTTCAACTCAGTTACAACGGCAAAGGGCGGCCAGTGGTGGAGGCATCACTATTGCACTTGCTCTCCGGACTTCATCCCGCAGTACTGTCAACCCAGCAGTTTTCACAGCACTAATCCCTAATTCAGCAAAACACTGAAACCCCTGCTTAACTCCAAAGCCTGCCTGAACTGAGGCCTGAATTCATTTTAAGAGAGAGGAGAATGAAATTAAAAATAAATCAATGATATATACTGATTTTTTTTTAGAAACAATTATTAGGACCTGAATTGCTGCATGTAAATCAATGTGTTGCTTACACAGCCAATTGCTGATGAACTAATTGTGCATATATCCATATACATATATATATTCATACATATATTTCCTTCCAAAAAATTAATCAAATATTGCTCAGAGATCTCCACAGATGCAAGTTTTCTGCAGGTTGGGTGAGCTATAAATGAAAAGGACCGTGAAATAAATAAATAAACTGCTTTGTTCAGTTGTATCTCCAGCAGGGATACAACTGTTCATTATGAATAGGGGCTGAAGGCTTCACTGCTCTGTAGTTTATAAATACTAATGAGTGACATATTGAGAAAAATTGTACCTACAAAAGCAAAGTCTTCTGCCATGCAAATCAGGCCCCAATTCCCCACAGATAAGGATCTTTTTGATGGAACACATGCAAAATCTACAGCTCTTAATACTTTCATTAGTATTCCAGGCAGACGATTGCCAAATAACAGGGAAAACTGTCTGAATTGCTGTGTCTGAAACCTAATATTGATTTGTTTAATAGTGTCAGGAAGTCAAAATTCACAAATCTCCTGTCGATTGTTTATGAGGCAGTTAGCACAGAATTGGATGCCCCTGCTTAATTAATAACTCATTACTGAAATTTGATTATATGCTTGAATGGTTTAAATGGGCTCTAATTCAGTATCTGCAAAGCAGTGTTGCAACAAAGTAAAATGGATCTGAAAGCTTGTTTTTTAACACTATTGCCGTCTGTATTGCATGATCTTCATTGGTGAAGAATATGTTGACATAGTTGCTAGGGCAGACCTCACAGAACATTAATAACTGACATAAAAATGTGTTATTCTAATGATTTTATGAACTGAATCCCAGCTAAATCAGAAGA
This sequence comes from Psilopsiagon aymara, assembly GCA_024733675.1. NCBI lineage: Eukaryota > Metazoa > Chordata > Aves > Psittaciformes > Psittacidae > Psilopsiagon > Psilopsiagon aymara. The sequence continues at coordinate 25,026 of JANRGW010029546.1, forward strand.
GTACTTTAAGAAAAATGACACTGACTTGAAAAAAAGGAACACTAAATGTAATTTTTTAGCAAGCAACTAATTTATCTAAAATGGAAACAAAACCAAAGGTTTTTCTATCATGGGCCTTTATTCAGAAGCATCTTAGTGATTCAGGTTTGCGTGCCCAAGGGGCATGAGCTCTTCAGTGATTCAGATGCTCTTGAAACTCCTATCCACCATATTTTATGCTCTTTGTATCACTTTCTCATCTCAGGTATTAACAGAGGGAAGAAGCACTCAAGGTGTAATTTCAAAGTTCTAAACTTCACTTAATCTCAACATCTGACTATATTATATTTTATCCATCAGGGATTCCCTCTTCCGTTTCTTGTCTTTAAGAGACTAAAACAAAATAGATAAACCCCATGGAGTTGTGCATATTTTTGAGAAAAGAAACCCTAGAATGGGCTGGATAATCAGGTCTCTTTTTTTTGGCAACACCAGGAATCCCCTGTTTTCATTAGCTATTAAAAAATTATTACTTTGTTGGAATATTGAAAGTGTGTTTGTCTTTGTCTGCTGTTATCTGTTAAAAGGAAAATCAGCTCATAGGAATGCTCTCTGCTGGGAAAAGGACTCAAGCATGTGCTTAAACAGGTTATTGAATGGCAGTCTGGGTTTTGGTCCATAAGCAGAAGCTGTAACACATTGGATAGGTAATAGTCTTACAGTAATATCTCTCCTGGCTCTTGGTATGCATGTAATGGTCATTGACAGACCCATGGTGCTCAAGTTCTTCTGTGCATTCTTCACAGCTCACAGCCTGTGAGGTTATTTGGTCTGCAGATTTCCATACTTGCAGATTAATTCTACTGAATTCCACCAAGCTCCTGCTGAAGACAGCACTCACTCCCCACAGGATGGACACATGCTCCAGGGTGACTAATGTGTACATCATGAATAATGATAAGCAAACAGTTGGAAGCAAAGAGTTCACAGGCATCCCCTTGTCTGAATATTGTGTGTCCAAACTCTTCCAGCAAGTTCAAGATGCTTGTTTAGCCAAAAATCAGTAAAAAATTAATGATTAATAAGATTCAAGCAGATATGTCCAGTCAGCTCCAACAGCAGAAATCATCAAAATGCTTCAGGGGAAGCTGTTCTCATGGGAATTCCAGGTGTGGTTTGCCTTGATGAAAAGATTTGGATAATTGGGGCATTTTCAGAGCAACCTAGAAGGGAAATACTGAGCTGGTCAAAACCGGCCCTGGAGGCAAGGACTTGACCCATAGCTGTAATAAAAAGCATCATTCCTCTGAAGTCTGTAAAGCCGAGTATTTCAGCTCAGTTCCTTAAAGCAACTTAATCCTTCAATCAATAAAATATACTTCTCTAAATATCCCCAAGGAACAGGACCTTGGAACTTGGACCTTGATCCACATGATGTGTTAACACCTGCTCAGGATATGTCCTTTTGAATGCTTCTATAAAGAGTAACCTTCTAAGGACTTGCAAACTGTTGCAGCTGGACTGTGTATCTCTCAGACCAATAAACAGGCCTGTTTGATGAGCAAATACAAATGTTCTGAAATACATACATATATAAACAAAAATCAAGTGGCAATTCTGATTGAACTAAATCTGGAATATAACTGTGAAAGTGCTCAACACATTAACCGAATCTTGATGTTTGGGTACTTTGAAGGCAAAAAAAGGCTGCAAATGACTGCAATTGCCTGTAATCTTGTGCAGATGAATAAGAAGTGTGGTACCAGACCATGTACTGTGTGGGCAGTGACTGTGGTGTCTCAGTGGCAGAACTTCCAGCTATATACTGCACCCATATTTAGTACTAAAGCCTCATGTGTCCAAATCTGAAAATGTGAACTGCAATATGTCCTACACTTTAAATTGCAAAGCATTTATTAACTTCTTCCTTCACAGCCCTTCCTGCACATCTTTGGTGTCAGGGAAAGGGACTGCTGATGTCCCTGTTTGCAAAAGGTATCAAATCCAGTAGATTTACCAAAAACAGCTCAGAAAAGCACAGAAAAAAATAAAATATCTGAGTTTTGCCCATTTCCTGTGGTCCTTCCAGCCTTGGGATTGTGAAATGTTGCAGGGTTAGCCTCCCATGATCTGTGACTGAGCACCTGACTTTGTTTCTGAATGGATTTCTTTTAGCAATGTACTAATGCTATTCGAGGTTATCTGAAGCTTTTGAAAATGATGGTGTATTTATTGTAAGCAGAGCCCGCCAACATTGAATCAACAGATTTATTATTTTTACACTATCCATATGTTAGATTTTATAAAAGGCTGTCATTTTTCTGTCTTTTACAGACAGGCTTTAGTGACATCCCATGTAGACTTTTTCCATGTGCATTTCTGATAGCTAGAACATCATTATAATCATTTAGCATGTAGATTGCTTAAGCAGTTTAAGATGAAGATTATTTTAGGTTTCTACTCTTACATAACCAAGCATATTATCAGCATTAAACTGTGAAACAGTTATTAATGATAACTAACAATGAGTAATGCCATCAGGAGTTCATTTTGCAAGCAATAAGAAATCACTGTAATGTTCATGTATGCGGCCATTAACAGTGTTGTAGTTCACAGGGTTGCTAACTTTTTCCAGTGATGGGTAACTTTTACAATTAATTTGAGTTAAATAATTAAGCCTGGGCAGCTAAGAACTTTATTTGAACCATCATTAAAGACCAAAAAAATACCTTTTAAGCAATGTTTTAACTTGTGCTAAAGAGCAGTCTCAGGAGGAATTGCCGGTTTGCCTCTGCTGTGGCCGATCTGTCAAACTGCTATTAAGAATTTTCAGTTATAAGAACACATTAAAATGGAGTGAACCTTTATTTTTTTCCTCTAATTTATTACGCTTGATTACGCAGCTGGAATGGGAAGGTAGCTGCTGTTTGTAGTTAAATAACTCCTCACAATTTCTTAAAGAAATGATCTTCAAAGCTTTAATGGGTCAGTGGCTCAAGTACAAAGGAAAGATTGATTTTCATACTCCCACTCTTTGTTCCCAAAGTTTAAAACAGACACGTTCTGGTAAATTAGTTTGTCTATGTTATTAATGGAAGAACTTATTAAACTCCCATAAATACATGGTGGTATCTTACTTAAAACACAGAATGCATTTGCTTTGAAAAAAAATACACGTCTAAAAGTAAACGGGGGTGTAATATTGTTATTTGATTTCAGAAATGCCTCAAAAGGCAGAAAGCAGGAGAATGGGGGGTTTGCAAAATATATTAGGTATGCATAATGATGAATGGCACAAAGAGCGTCGGCTCGAGCTGATAGAAAATATGTTATTTGTGTCTAATGAAAAGCATTCGCACACAGGGTAAGTGGCAATGCTGCGAGGAGCAGGATGACTTTAAGCAAGAAATATTGTCTGGGTGAAATACGTCTTTTATGTGAGGCTCATGTGCACGTTCCTTGGTCGAACGTAGGGAGGTTACGCTGCTGGTGCAGGAATGATCTTGGGGTCAGGGCAGGCTTCAATACTGGCAGAAAAAGGATTGCTGTGAGAAAGATTATTCAGCTCCAGGCAGGGAGCAGCACTGCTGCTACATGAGGGGGATGAGGAGAGTGTTCCTAGGCTCATCTAAACTGCCAGAGCTCCTTTCGCTTCAGCTGATGCTCTGTCCCAGGTCCGCGTCTTCTCCTACACAAGAGGAGACACTTCTGATATATTCTCATGGCCCCTGAGGTCACTGAGTTTCCCCTGATGATCTGCCTGCCTGTAGAAGGATGTCTTACCACACCTAATCACCTTTTCTGTCACTCATTCAACAGTGTTTAGTTCTCCCTGTGAATAAATCTCCCACACCTCAGCAGTTCACAGGGAAAGACAGACTCTCAGGAACATTCCCAGTTGACCCCATCAACAGCTACAAGGGTTATTGTCTCAGATGGGCTCTAGTTAAATAGAGAGCTAATACTAGGGATGTTATCAGTGGTAAAATTGCCCTTTGAACCCAAGATCATGCCACTGCTGCCTGCTAATGGAGGGCCAAGCTGCCTATGACAGGTTATGGGTTATTACTGGTGGGTCAATCAGCCAAAAAAAGCTGGTCTGCATGCTCCCACTCCCCACTCCCACTGGAGGCAATGGAGCTTAGCTCCTGCTGATGCTCTGCCTGCTTTTAGTCGTCCTAGTGACTGTCCCTATAAGCATTAGGCTGAATGCCAGAGCTATAGGGTTTACAATGGGAAGACATGGTGATTTTACCTGTGTGATGATGCTCACTTGATGGACAATGAGATATGGGCTGTGGGAGGTAGCATTTTCCTTGTCTTTATTTCTTTTTTTTTATTTCACCAGGGAAATTTGTCGTGGAGGGCACCAAATAATTGTGCTTTCTCAATTCAGCATAGTCTAGGACATGCTGCATGTAATCAGTGTCCAGCTAGTATCACCCATACTGGCACCCAGGGGCAAGGACCACCCTGTGTAGAAGGACACTCCTGTTGTTTTCTCCTTTCACAGTAGGCTGTTTCCTTCAAAAGTAAAGGCTTCACAGTGATTTACACAGCCACTGCAAAATATCAGATCGGAGCACTCCTAGAAAGCCTTTTGGCTCAGAAGTATTTTGGTTTTCTAAAAGACATTTTATTTCATCCTTTATGCATTCAAATGAAAAAGAAAGACAAAAAAAGAGGTCAAAACTCTACAAATGTGATGAACTAATCAAAATGTTTGAATCTTCCATTCTCTGTGGACTCATTCCTCGCTTTATGTTTGTGGAAAATTTCCAGTGTTTTGAATTGGTTCTGGAGCAGAAATAAAGACAGTTTCCTCTGCTTCTTTAGTAGTATAACCCTGTGGTTCTCCAGCATGATTATCCTGCCCTGTCCCAGCGAGACACTTCTTTCAGACACACACTGATTTCTCACTGTCATGCAACACTTGTCCCTGCCAGAAAGGGCTGAGAGAGGGATTCTGCCTTGCTGCAAGAACGGGGAAATAAATCACAACTTGTGCTCCACGCCAGCTCAGGGGAAAGCATGCAAACCGAGATGTCTGCCTCTCGTCCTGGTCACACGGGACCTCAGGGAACTCATCAAACCAATTTTTCTGCTGTTTACTTATATACTGCCTTTGTAAATCACTCCCTACAGGAACACGCATCCTGTGTACCAGGGATCAAATGTTTCATTGCCTCCCAGTGCATTAAAGCTCAGTGTTGAAAGTGATTGCATTTCCTTGCAACCAGTGATTTGGAGACTGCTACAGAGCTTTGCTCCTTTTGGAGCAAGGTGCCTTCCAATTCTAAGCTTCCACTAATTTATTCATGGCTAGTTTTATACTAATTTCTTCATCTTCAAACATTATTTTCTAGCTCGTGCTGCAGTACTTCAGACAGCAGTCTCATACCTTCAACCTCATTTTTCCCAAAGCTGGGCAAGTAAGAGAATTTTCATCTACTCTCCTAAGATATGCTCTATACCAGAGAATCATCTTAGTAATACTTCTCCATACTCATTTCAGCTTGAATTAGTGTTTTTAGACAAGGTGCAGAAATGGCCCCATCTTTGATATTTGTCCATTCATTACACAGAATTTGTTATTTAGGTAGGAATAGGTCTTGGCTGGAAAATGGGCCTGTGACAGGAGAGGTGAGTAGGCCATTGAAAATACTACCCACTTGAATTAATTTTAGCAATGGATCTGAACAAAATCCAAGGGACTTTGAGAGGAGAGAATGCAGACTCCAAATTTCTCTCCACAATGGTCTGACTGTGGAACTTCACATCAAGGAGCTTGAGGGATCTGAAATCTGATCTCTGTCTGGGCTCATTTCTAGTTAACGTGAATTGTACCAAGAACTACAATTTCATGATAAAGAGGAAGGAAAAATAATATGGAAAAAATAACTGGCTGCAAATACCACAAAAAAGAAAAAAGAAAGGTTTCTAAAATGATAGCAACCACCTGCACTAATGATGCTCGAGAAAAATGTACAAGCCCAGCATTGCGTTGTAAAATATGTGCAATTAAAAACATCTCCTGGCTTCTTGTTAGGACAGTCAAAACCAGAAATGAGAGGGTATGGTTATCAGGCAATCTTTCACCATATCATTGATTGTAAAAGCTCATAAATGGAAATTGGTGCTCATTTTATTTCACACAATTATATGACAGCAAACAGACTCCTATACCTGCCTGGGACTACAGACTGGGGAGGACCATGCTACTTGTTGAGGGAATGATGACAAGATATTTCATGCTATTCATTTTTAGCAGAACTCCCCATTGAAGGGACTTTATTGCAATTGCTGATGAGGATGTGACAAATAGACACATAAAATTCTAGCAGATGCTAGGACATGAAACATGCTCTGTTCAGCCCTCTAGACAACACCACAAGGGCAAGTGCAGAGCTGGTTATGTGCCATTCTTGCATGCAAATGTAAACCAGGTGGTTGGTGACAGCAAGGAGGGATGGTTCAAGTGTGGTACAAGGTTTACTTGACTGCTAAATAAATTGGCTCCAGCCTTTGCCCTGGAATCTGGGTACACCAAATCCCCCATCCCCAGGTGGCCTTCTTGGGCTGAACATCCTTGTTTTCAAGCACTTAAGGTTATCTACAAGCAAGGGAAGGCTTAGGGGGCACCACAATAGAAAGAGGTGCAGAAAACAAGTCAAATAATCTGCTCTTCCAGTACCTTTACCTTACAGTATCTTTTTTCCAGCCGCTGCAGGAAAACCACCACCACAACATCCCTGACCACCAAATCCCACTTGTCACTCCAGTGAGTCCGGGGTGACACTTTCACAGCCACCAGAGAGCTGTCTGTTTTGTTTCACTGACCATTTTCATCATCTGCTTTGGCTTTGGTACTCTGGGCTCGAGGGGAACGGCTTCTGCAATTGTGCATCTTCAGGGGCGACATTTCCCCAGGCACCAGGGCTCTCTCAGGGAAATATGGGCAGGATGGGAAACAAGAGAGCTTCTGTCCCTTCAGCTCTCAAGTGTTTGGTTGTGAAATGAGAGTGTATTTCCTGGCTCTGACACTGAGAGTAATGCACTTTGCTGTTGCACGTGTGCTGGGCACTGTCTGAGGGAGCTGTGGTTAAGACAGAAAAGGAGAGGAAAATCTGTCTGGAGCATTTTCGCCTTTTTACCAATAGAGGGATTTGAGAGCCTTTCTCCATCTGCAGCCTCTGGCAATGTTGCAGCCATAGGAAACCAAGGATGTGTGTGTACAGTAAAAATGGCCCTGTGGATGCCGTGTCGTGTTCTGTTAATGGTTTTACATAGAGCCCATTTTCCAGGAGAGGCTCACTGAAATGCAGGTTGAGAAATCTTTTCCAAGGCACCAGAGAGATGGATCTAGCTCTGGACTGGAGCAATCATCTGCTTAACAGCTCACACGCACATCAGTTTGGGTCAGGAAGTCAAAAATAACACAACACCGGATGGAATTTAAATTGTATGGGGGTTGTAAGTAAGCAGAATATTATTGCGGTGCCTGGGTTAATATTTTCCTCTTTTGGAAAGCACTGTGGGATCATTAGCGTGTGTAAGTGGTTAGGCAGGCGTTGCTTTTATATCTCATCTGTAAGGAAAAGCTTCCAAAAAGGCATTGGCTTTAACTGCAGGCTCTACAGAGAGATAAGATGCCAGTTACAAATGAACCAGCCCTATTCTTCTAGCACAGGAGGTTTTCTCCCGTGACTACTTACCCAATGCTCTTCCATCCATATTTCTGCTCTGACCCACTGTAGCCCTCACTTCTAATCAGTTCATTTGTCCTAATATCTGTTTATTGCTTCTCAAGTATTTTAAAAAGGCAGTAATCATGCAGCTTGCTTCCTTGCTTTCAACCACACTGGAGAAATGGCTTTATTAGTTCTGTGGCCATAATGCTGTGTGTGTGCACGAGCGCTCTTATGCATGTGTGCTGAGCTCTGACAAGATTACAGCTGGAGATGGTCGGACTACAGGCTACAGCCTATTTAGGCTTCTGCAAAGATTAGAAAGAGAAATCTCCCTTTTGTCTTTGAAACACAAATGGATGCTGAGCTTTCAGCGGTCTGTAAACTGCTGCAGCTCCTCTGAAAAATAACAGCATCCTTTAAATTAATGACTTACCGTTGAAACGAGAGACAAAAAAAATAGTCACTATCTGCGCTCCCCTCTCCCCCTTCACCCAGCTGAACTGTACTGGATACTGGATCTCTTTTGTTGGCAGAAATCGCAGTAATCTCTAAAGGACGTGCTTTTTCTGCCTTCTCAGGCTGCCTCACTGAAGAGAATTCCAAAGATTTCTGGAAAAGCTTTTTAAAGTGGGCAACAGAGCTCCCCTCCTCAAACCCCTTCCCCCAGTACCATTAGAATTTACAGGATTCATATGACCATGTAACTACTTTGAGATTACACGGAAAATATCTCATAAATACATAATAATTACAAGTTCATGCAGATTACTTAGTAAATACATTTGAAGTGGGAAGATTGTTCAAAGATTAATTATCCCTTAACTCACAGTATTTAAATTCTTTTCCCCAAAAATGTACAAATAAATTTGTAGCGGCTTCAAGGCTGGCGGAGAAGGAGTTATGATGGTCCTGATCTGAGAGTTAAAAATGAAATTTGACAGGCATGGATTATTTAAAGCATGCAGACGTGAGCCAAATAACCATTACACTGTGATGCAAATCATAGAGGAAAGCACAGGAGGGATGGCCTGTACAGAGAAGTAGTGGACAAAGTCAGGATTTCCTGCCATTGACTTGAAATTGAAACAAATAATCATTTAATGGCAGTGCATCATTACATTTCTTGCTTCATGCATTAATGTCAGCATCTGGGACCAACATTTTGACAATTCTATTAAAATGCTTCACCATTCCCTATCTAACACCTGTTAGCTCTAATTTTCTTTCCTGAGACGTACATCAGTAGACAGTGTAGATTCCAAATCATTTATCACTTTTAAAGTGGTTCCATATGAGCTTTTTGGGGGGCTTATCTTGGCCTTAGGAAAAACTTTTGTGAATGCATTAAAATTCAGTACTTAGAGGGGAAAAAAGTGTAGACATCAATGTTTCATAGCATTCATGTCTGGTAATTATTAGCCTAAATTATGGCTCGCACATGACTTGACAAAGTGGACCATGCATTTAAAAAAGCTGTTCACTAGACATGCGTGGCTCAATATGTTCCAAGTTATTGAGATGTCAGTCAGTAATCATAAAGCAAACACCCCTCAGTGAAAGGACCCTGCAAAGAGGGCTATGATACCTGGGAGACTACCTAAAAATGTCAGAAATGTTACAGTCTAAAGGAATGACATCAGCAACAGAACATGTGTTTAAAAACATGTGCCATTAGCTAATACAATCACATGCAAATCCTGGAACACGACAGACTTGAGGAGCAGTACCTGGGAGGGAGCATTTAACAACAAAATATTCTGCTCTGGAGAATGAGAAAACATTTATATATATATATATCTTTAAAAAATAGGAAGCATGAGAAATGATCCTGTTGGTGTTTTTATAGCTGTGCTTTGTGGAAAGAGGAAGAAATGCATTATATCCTTTATCTACCCATACATAATAGTCTTGCTTATCCTTACGTATGTTAAATCACTCCCCGTGTTGCTCCTATCATGCAAAACAAGGTGCACTGTGAATTAATGCAGTGTTGGTAATCTCTCACCTTTTACAATGCTGACCATAAGTTAATCAGCTTGCAGAGAGCCGAGTGTTGCGCATAGTATTTTAGAAGTATTTGCCTTTGCTATTCAATACCCTTATACAAGAGATAAGGCCTGACCTCTTCCTACTAAAGTGCAAGGAAATTTTGCAGGTGATTTGGGTGGGTAATGCAGTGTGTCCATTGGCAGTATTTACACTGAGGGTCTCTGCTGCTAGGGTGTAAGGTGATGTGATGGAAGGTGATACCCAGGAAAGCAAACGTGGGTACTTCAGGCTGGGCTGTCTGAATTTTATTGTCTGAATCCAAAATGCATGCACGAGTCAGCCACTAAAAACTTCTGAACATGCTGGGAGCCATTTGAAGGACCGGACTTTATCACTCTGCATTTTTTAAAGGCATGTGCAAAATGCATGAGAACAAGTAGCAGAAAACAAAGCACATAAAGCAGCTGGCAGTACCCAGAAATGTGTACGTCCATGGACAACTTAAAAATGTCCATCAGCGCATGGATATACACCTTTACTTTCACACATCTGCTGTTTACTAAATAACATTTCAGCACAGTTTTCATCTTATAAGGAAAGTGTTTGAAACTTGGAATAAGTGCACTTAATTAAAGGAAGGCTGTGAAAATGTGCACTAATCTGATATGACTAATAGCAAAGTGCATGAAATTGCTAATTAGAATTTCATTAAAGGTGCTGCTTTATCAGACTGCGAATATCACAACCTTTAAAATTCTTTCAGGAAGGCTTAATTCCTTTTCAAACAGAAATATTCTTTAAAGACATTTGATTTGTTCTGAAGGAATTTGTAGCTTAGGCTGAAACATAAAATGTTGCCAATATTCTACAGGAGTAATATTTGAATAAAAATATGTATCAGGTAATTTCTTTCATCAGGCAGATGAATAACTTTTTTAATGAAAATATTATTGTTCAAATAATACAATCAGCTAAGAAAAATAAAGTTTAATCTTTAGATTATTTCAAACACTTTTTTATGCCGATACTCTAATATTTGATATGTTTTTGCTTTAAAGGAGGAAAGAAAGAACGAAAAGCCTGCTTCAAAAGTAGTGTCTGACAATAAAAATTATGGCAATGAATGTAATTTATAAAAACACAAGAGGTTTTGGATGTCCAGAAAGAGGAAATTAATTGTCTGCCTTAATTTTAACAGAATGCATCAAACCCCAATATTCTTTGCGAAGCATTTTCTAACATCTTAAGCAGAAAATAGAAACAAAATCTGTGTTTTTAAAGGATTGCTTGGAAAAACCAGAAACTTTGCACCAGTGCCTATATTTCTAACTTAAATGAAATATTAATCCATTTTACCTTTTTTTTTAACACCCTTGCTGAGTTTTAAGCTTGCTGCTTTTTATCTATTTTATTGCCCGTTGCCTTTCTCGTCTGATGACTTTTTCTCCTCATATATACTGTTAATTTGGAAACACACTGTGCTGACAGTGATTTTATTTGCAGCTGAACACCTACCTTTTGCCCATCCATCCTCTAGATTTACCTTTCTCTCTGTATTTAAATGGGCAGTTTAAGGCATTTCACAGCAGCAAACCCCCTCTCATACAGCAAGGATGAAGCAGGAAAGCTCACCTTGCTTTCAGGTTCCTTTTTGCTGCTTGATGCTTCCCATCAATTTTTGGCCACTGCCTCTTAAGAAATGCCCTTATCTTTGAAGGGCCTGATTCTGCCTTGGTCAGGGTAGCTTCTCCATTCCAGCAAAAGGCTTTCAATTGGCAGGTCCATTGTGAATTTGTACTCACAGACGGTACTTTTGACAAAAGTTATTCATATGTCACTCTATAATTTTTGGCCTAGAAAGTGGCAGATTCACTTGCATAAGCAGAGCAGGATTGGGACTTCAATAGCTTTGTTCCTCTTTTCCTTCAAGCTGAAGTTTACCAGCATAAGGCTTCCAGTGAAACTAAAGATCATTGAGGCTGCTAAAGTTTATGTGTGTTAAAAAAAACCCATCGAGGTTCCCCATTTGTGGACTGCACTTATTGTTATTAATACTAGCAAAAAAAGACGTACTTTTGCCAGAATTAAGTATTCTGAGCACATTTTTAGAAACTCAAATTAAAAACTAATCAATGCAAATTTACATGACAAAAAGATTCTTGGAAGTGGATAAAGATTGAACAGAGGAATCTTTACTTAGGAGATAGTATATTATTACTTTGAGCATTTTTAAAAATCACATGTCAATTACAGTTTGGTTGGATATCAGCTCTTGTTATAGGTATTTTCGTGCCAGTAGGTATTTTATCAGTTGGACAAAGCAACACATAAAAGTCATTTCAGCTTTCTTCATAAATATGCTAACTTTCTTTATGTACGTTTGCTTTCTACAATAAATACATTGATAAAAAATCAGTCTAGACTCAAATGAAAATTATGCTCATTAAATCTAATGTCTGGTGTCAAAAGGGAGGTGTCAATCTTACCTATCTCACTTCTAAGCAAGGCAAACAAAGCTGCTAATTATAATATTTAAGTTTAAATTTAAAATTATTGTTCAAATACAGAAAACAATGGAGTGGTTGTTCTTTCTATAGCTATATGATTAAGACTACTTATGCCTCATTTTATGCAAAATAAATGACACATGATTGTGATTTAACTCAGGCTAAGTAAGTGTCTACAGGGATTTATGACAAGAACAGCAATAACAATCCATACCTTGTTACTTGTCAATAACTGCATTCAGAACAGTGGGGAGCAGTGAAAAATAACTAATTGCTCAGAAAACCCACGTGAAAGGAGTAGGGTGCAATAATTTGCATCATGTTGATTGAAGGCTGCTGGTTGTAACACAGTAAGTGTTATAAATTAATGTATTTCTGTACTATTCGGCCTGATTATATTCTCCCTTCTATAATGCCACCACTCCCAGATTCAACGTGCCTCAGTCCCCATTGCTGTAAACAAGATAAGTGTGCTCCATAAACATGATGAGCTGCATTTAGTAAACTATTTGTTGAGCAAAGATAAGATGCTGACATTTACAATTTCTTCAGAAATTATAGGATGGATACGTTTTGGTGTGCAAAGGAAAACAAGAGCAGGAAGAGGCTGTGGTCCTTCCCTCTTCCCGTGGTGAGGTGAGGTGTGTGTGGTTTCCAGCTGACAAACAGTGCTGGCAGGAAACTGGCAAGTGGTGAGTTGGGGGCTGGTCTCTTACATGACCACAACACTCCAAAGTGGGCAGGGGGTGTCCAATCAACCTTCTGGTTGTGACTGTATAAAGTGATAACAGGAAAATCTTGATGTAGACACTTTAAAGGGGACTCAGCAGCTCAGCAGGAAGGAGGCAGATGCCACCAGCTTGCCCTGGAGATACATGGAATGTCCCTGAGTGCCTTACCTAGCACACCACATGGCTGATGTAAATGCAAAGTACTGGTTTTTTGGGGTGAGATTCAAAGCCATATAACTGCTTGGCTGGATTGGTCACCCTGTGTTGATCGTGGAGCATGCTGTAAGCTCTTTTCAGGTTTAAAAGGAGAACTTGTTTGAAGGCTGACTTTACTGGGTTGTGGGTGCAAGAGTGATGCTGAATCCGGGTCAGGGTTTACAGGGTTTGCCTTGGCCTAACAGAAAGTTGTCTGCTTAACTTCAAGGAATGCGTGTATTCATGCTGCGACCAGGGTACAGCTCTGTGCGGCTCCACTCAGCTGTGGAGGTTTTGCTCCTTTGCCATATTTACTCAACATTTGGACTGACAAACAAAAGTCACAAATCAATGTATCTAATTGTGCCAAGTAATACCTTTCTATTACCTAACATCTGCTCACTAGATCTCGCTGACACCCAGCAGTTCAGTGCACAAAAGCTGTATTCCAAGAGGAGAATATAGTCTCATGTAATCTTGAGACACACGCTGTATGATGATCTCGGAATGGTGACCATTACAAGGTCCAAGAAAGCTCTGCTCAATGGGGTTTCATCTCTTAAAACAAATGTAAGTCTAGCATTAAACGGGAGCTACACACCTTCTGAAGACTGGGTAGATTTCCTTCTCATGCTCCTCTAAAAGGCTACTCAGAAAAGATGAGAGATTTCTTGTTCTTCCCTGCAGTGGCAGAAGCACTAAATCTGCTAATTGTGTTTATAGTGAGCCAATATTCCCACATCTTTTGCTAGAAGTGAGGGCCAGTAACACAGAACAAAGCAGTGAGAAAGAAGATATAGCAGGACAAAACATAAGCTTTGTGAGGATTTATGGGTTATTTTCAATTCCTTTGAAAATCTTGCTTTGTTTTTCCCTTATCTTACATTTTGCTTTTCAACCTCCTTCTGCACCTGCAAAATCTGCAAGACTTTGCCATTCTCTTCCTCACAGGAACATCATGCTGCACAAATACATGGTAAAACTCGTGGAAATACTGATGTTGCTCAAGTTCACTGAATGAGTCACTTCCCCTGTTGCTTTTGGACATCTCAAGACAAACCTCTTCTGCTACTTTATGTGTAAAAAGTGAAGCAGCACAGTGTTTTTAGGAGAAAAGCTAAGAGGAGGCGACTGAGATAACTTCTTTTCCCTACCTTTTGCTGCATTTTACCTTGAAACTCCAGCTCTGCACACCAATTGCCAGAATCTGTATAGTTTTATCCTAACCTTTATAGGTAATCCTGAAAGCCTACCTAATCAATTGAAGATCATACAATATTAGACTTAATACTGCAAAGTGCTGCTTTATAATTCACATAACAAGCTCCTAAATAATTCAAATAGCAAACATATCCTGCTACTCAGTGATGGGAGGTTGTTTAGATCAGCCGGAGAATGTCAACACATGCCACATCTCATGGATCTACCACATTTCAGGAACCCTATTAAGTTAATTGCTGGTTTCTGACAGCAGAGACATGCTGGGAGAAGGGTGATCTTTATTAGCCTTCTGGGCATTTATCAACATCAGCCATTTTGCCCCTACTTGCATATACCAGGCTCAGCACGGAGAATGTAAATCAAACTGCGAGACAATAACTGGAGTTGGCAATGCCTTTGCATCAGAGTAATTTGTGAATTAAAATAAAGGCTTTACTGTCAGTTGTTTTTCCTGTTAGATTTATGTATTTTACCATATACATATATAGTGTAAAAGGCTAATAGGAACAATTAAGCAATTACATCATTTTGCACTTCATATGTAATGCACAAAAAAGGTAATCAAACTGTGGTGCCTCACATCTTCATAATGGAAGGTGCTTTGAAGGCTATAAATAGACAAGAAGCTTCAGAGTAAATTAGCCACACAATATAATTTTCATTACTTACCTGCTTGTACCTCAATGTGCACAGGTGCTCTTTGTTCTTACATATGTTTTAGACCAATGTTTTGATTTCTAAATACCCCAAACACCCTTTAATTCATAATTTTAATTTCCTGGATATACTTTTTAACTGCCTCATTTCAAAGAGCCCTAAGAGAGAAAGAGGAGGGTGAATAAGAAATAGTTTAAAATAACCTGAGAATAAGTTTTACGCATCCACTCCTGACCTGATCCAAGTGCCCTTGAAGTAACTGAAGAGGTTTGAAGATACTTCTGTGGTCTTTGGCTCACAGGTGTAACTGTTAATTCTACATATAATGGACTACCCAGTTTTCAGCTGGTGTGTCAGCTTCAGTGTAATAATTCTAGCAAAAGACCCTATTCAGATATAAATATGTAGGAAAGTGAAATTATTCAGCTATACAAATTAGTAAATGCTTCCATTATCTATAAAATGGTATCTTTTAATCACAGAGTTGTCTTGTCAGAGTGTAGATTAACATAACAGTTACATTCAACAGTGCTGTAAATATGATGCAAAACTCAGTTTCTTTTCAGAAATCAGAAGATGTTAAAAGAAAAAAGCGATATTTAAAAAGTCAGTTCACTACAGGCATAGAGAAATATCTCTTTTGCTTACTCTGGACCCATCACAGGTTCATAGTTTAATTTTTGCAGGAGTCCATTGAACACTCTATTTCATGGTTTATCTCTTTGTTGCTCACCACAACAGTGGACAGCGTTGTTGCGTAAATATTACGAACGTTTCTTAGGCATAGCTGATATTTGTTGGAGTCAATACTACACATCTGAGGTCTATGAAAAATCCTAATTGCATTTTATGGATTCCAAATTTACTTGTTTTATTTAACTAAAAACACCCTCATCATTTGAAGTGAGTAAATTCACCAAAACAGCATGCCTCCAGTTTTTTTGCATATGTTTGTAAAAATGTATATGTATATGTACATGTAAACACACATCTGGGTGAGCATGTGTGCTATAATTCTCTGAAAGATTCTAAGTGTGGAAACTGTAAAAGGCAAACTGAATTTTGCAGTCCTCTGATGATAGGGCCATTATGAAGATAGGCCCAGCATGTTCTGCTACTCCCAATGCTTTTGAAAACAATTGTTTCACATCATAGCATAAGACAGAATAAACACCTTACGCCTATTGGTATAATGCCAAAATATAGAATTTTTGTAATTCATGCAGTGTGTGAACCCATAAGGCTAATAACCTCCTGATCCCCAGAAACAGGAATACAATAAATATCACTTGCTGCTGTGTTATCAGGCTGATTTATTCACCCAGAGGTGTAAGCATCCCATCAGCTGTCTCCCAAGTCCCTTGACACAGCAGTCTAATATACGTTTTACTAATTGAAACCTTTTCACATAGACATTGTATTTGAAAGGTGCTATAATAATGCTCGATTTGGAAATATCCTTTTAAAAAACAAAATTCATTGAGTACTTTCATGTCCTTGAGTGGGTACTTGAGAACTGAGCAGCAGTTGTAAAACTTGCTTACACTGAAGTGCCTCTCAGGCACTGGACATGTATGAAATGGGTAAAATAAGGCTGCATTTTCCAGCCTCCTGACATGCAAAAGGTGGGGCAGCAAGGTAAAATCTTGCATGTTTCCATCTGTAGTTTCTTTATCCACTGCAGATAACATGAAAAAACATCATTGTAGCAACATGCATGCAGTGCAGCCATGTTTGATGTCTCATGAAGGATTCAGCTGTGCATAATTTGCTGGAGGAAAAATGTGTGCTATTTATCAAATATGCCTGTCTGCTTTCCAGCACTGCCAACAATAATGTTATGCAACATTGCAGAGCAAGATGACAGATCGCTGGGACTCATGTCAGTAAGTGATCTCTGATAATGCTGAGAACTAAGTATAAAATCAGGAACTTGAGACACAGAAATTGCGCACCTTTTGGACTGTTCCATAGTAGAGAGTTCTGAAACTTTGTCTCTAAGGAATCATGGGCTTTGGAATCTAAAACATTAGGCACCCAGCAGAGGTTTTATACAGTAGTTTCCCCTAATCTCAGAAACATCTGTACATTTTTAAAAGCAAATCTGTACACAGTTTACATTTGAAAGAGGCTCATATTCTGTTCTTCAATTTCCTTTGTGTGTGTGTAGATCATTTGCTGTATTTGCAATCAGTGTGGGTTTTATTCCCGCTTTCTTTTTCCTCCTGGTGTTTCTTATCCCCTTGAAATAACCCTGGCTCATTTTCCAACCAAATCATGTGCAAATGAAACGATTCCACAAGTGTCAGCATGTGATATTCCTTGTCTTTGTGCAAAACTGGGAGCACCCCGAGCAATGAAAAAAATTAAATACCTTCTGGAGACAGGAGAAAGGATTTTCCTTGTACTTGGAAGCTGCAGGACTTCCAGGGCACATCATCTGATTGATTACCATTCAATCTACTTTGTATCCTTTCATAGCACAAACAAGATTTATGACAATTAGAGCTGAGATGAAGTTTTGAAGCTTCATTTGATTTTTTGGCTTCAAAGAAGAAAGGCCTCCAAAGCAGAGGCACTGGGTTCTCACCACGCAGAACTGATTTTTCTGGAGGCAGCTCTCCCATTCAGTGACTTGACTGGAGGCCCTTTTTGTAGGAATGTCTTCCCAGTAATTCAAGGGCTGGCAGTGAGCACAAGGAGATGCTCCCTTCTAAGTTTCTTTCCATTCTCCTAACCATTGGTGTCGGTGTCCAGACTGCCCAAGGCACCGAGGATTTGTTTTTAAACAGATGGTAAAAGCAGTCAGTCTGGTTGTGTGACAGCTGTAGAAGGGTTGTCTGCTCCATTTCAGGTTAAGCTGCAACAAACAAACAGTGAAAAAATGCTGGACATTCATATATTCCATTGGCAATCAAAATGCATTTTCCTCATGGTAACAAAACAGCTCAACATAGCAGAGAGAAGAGAAGAACCTATGTATGAAGGCTGAGACATAGTGAGTGATGTTGTAGAATTACTGCTTGACCCAGTACCAAGCCTCAGTGGGTAGTGCTAGAGAGTATCCCAGATATGTAAGGAGAAGAATAGAAACAAAATCTTTTCTTGTGTGAGAAATCTTTAATTTTGCTGTTTTAGAGTTTCGCTTGATTGCTACTTTCTGGTGAGTCTGTTGTCATGGAAGTTACTGGCTTCATGAAGAGTGAAGGGCAGGTAATAGAAAGGCAGAACCTTAAACCAGACTTCTCTGTGCTTCTGGTGAGGAGAGCTGACCCATCCTGTTAAGTAAACAGATTGTTGAATTATGGTTCTTAGCAGCATTTGTGGTTTTATTGCTCTTTATTATAGCAATGTTGGCTGAAGCTCATCCTCTTCTGAATCACTACTGCTAGATCCAAGTCTGCTGGAGCTGATCACGCCCTTTGGGGCTGGTGCAGACAGAGGCAGTTGATTTTGGTCATCATTGCTGTGTTTGGCTCTACAAGCCGGGTGTGTGTCTATGCAAGCACATTGAAAGAATGCCAAGACTGACTTTGCAGTTCAAGGCCCCTTCGCTATAAAGGAGCCAAGCCTTACCAAGCACACCCTTTCCTGACTGCCAGCCAGTCAGTTCCCGTAGTTGTGAATCCACATGTTCGTTGCAGCTAAGTATTGACAAATCTCTAAGATGCTGTATTTGATAGCAAGGAGATGTACAAGTAGGCATAATCTTCTCAATCCTAGCATTTCAAACCTTTCTGTCTTTCTTGTTCTTCCAGCAGTCTCCTTGTTGAACAATATCAGGCAAAGGCCAAAGCTTGTAAATGTTTGCCTGCAGGAACTTTAGAGATGTAGGAACAAATGCTAGGAATGCTCAGGCATTCAGAAAAGGCCTGAGGTCCTTCAGGACTTCAACGTTTATCCCCGGAATCTTTTTGGAGACAAGACAAAAATATCTGGCAGTATTGAATGAATCAGATACTGCAAAGCGGTCCAGAAAGATGAGTGTTGATTTACTTGTTTCTCCCTGAAGAGAAGGAGGGGACACACAAGGGAGATGAGATGTTTTTCTTGATCAAAGGTTGTGGTGGGTGGGTGACTGCCGTAAAATGTATCAGCTTTCATGTTTTCTGTAGCTACTGCGATGAGAAATGTAGAGGTTTGGTGGTTCTTTGACAATTGTGGGAGCTTGGTGTCACGTCCATAAGAAACCATAGCAATGGTAACCGGGAATTGTCAGTTTAGAAAAACTTCATCTGAAGTGATTTCTTTTTTTCACCTGTTGATTGGACTATTGCGTATTTCAGAAGAGAAAACTGATTCCTTCATGCAGGAAGATGTTTGTAGCAGAAGTCTTCAGTGATAAATCTTTGATGACGTTGAAAGAGGAAAATATACTCAAAAGAACGTGTCCTGGTTGTATCCTGTATGATTAAAGTGAAGATATTTGATTTCTGATCCCCACTCCTCCCAATTGTTCCTGGTGATATGTAAGCTCACACCAGATACAGTGAAGCTTCTCTGTCTGTTAAGACCATGGGCCTGAGAAATAAAATGTAAATGCACTTCTGAATTTTGAAAATGACCTTCCTTGTTTTATTTCAAAGTATTCAGATCCCATACAGAAAAAGGGGCTTTGTCTAATGCTGACATTTTCTTTGGAAAAATTTATTCTTGGAGAAATTTCCTCATGAAAGAATCTTAATTAAACATTTCTACTTCTGACAATCAAACTGTTGTTGTGGACACAGTGCAGTCAATGCAAAGAATACATTTTTCTACATGCAAAATAGAAGACAATATGACTTTTTAAAGGAGTCTCTTAATTTCAAACTTTTTTAAGAATTCCTCATGTTTGGTAGGCTGGATAAGGAGAGGTCTGGATTAAGAGTGGTTTTACAAAACCAAACCCAGATTAAGAAGGTTGATGAGAGCAACGTAAAACCACCTCAATTTGCTCAAAACTTTTATCTGTTTCCCTCTTCAACTCCAAAGTTTGGTGGATGAGATAAAATAGAAACTGAATCCAAAGAAGCTGGTTTTGCAAAAGCTCCTCGGCTCTTCTCTAAAAATAAGATTAAAGAAATCCGCTAGACTGCAGGAGATGGCTTTATCTCGTTACATTGCAAACCTCATTCTCTTACTTTAAATCTTCTTCTCTCTTACTAAAGATAACTAATAGGGATGCTGAGAACCATTGTATTCTGTTGACATCTTTAAACATAAAGCAAGCTATCAATATCTGGCTTTCGAGGGGTCTCTCTGCTACCGCTCTTGAGTACAAAAGTTTATAGTCATACCATTGTGAGAAAGACACGTTTCTACACATACTAATGGAATTTACTTTTGTGAATCTTATTGAAGAACCCAGGACACCAAAGACATTATTGTGCTATGATTTGTGCTTGTGTAACAACCCTGACTTCAGCAGAATTACATGTGATTTTCTCTATGCCATCCTAAAGCAGACAGGGGTCTGCAGACATTGGGGTAGGACATGGACAAGAAACAAAATTCTGTGCCTTTTTAAGGTCAATTATGCTATTAATAAATACTGATATTTATTTATTTATTTCATTTATGATAATACTGATGGTAGCAGTTTGCATTGAGCTGTCAATATGCAGGATTCCTGGCAAAGAGGTATCTGGTAGGGAGGGTGGAAGCAAATTCAACTTCCATTTGACCCAGGGAGAAGATAATGGAAGGACTAGATTTGTAAATACCTGAGATCAGATTCTGGCTCAGTGTATCTTCTTCAGCTAGAAATTACTAATAATGCTAACCGACACAATAACTGAATAAGGATCAGTTGAAGCCATATAAGTCTCTGAGTACTTTTCCTGATGCTGTTTTTCTTTGCTTTTATTTAGCACAGTATGACGAGTCCATTTCACTATCTGACACCCTTTGGGCCAAGGGCTTCCCTGTTGTAACAAGATCTCTCATACTTAGAGAATTACTTTGGGATGAATGCAGTCTCTTGTGTTTGCACTAAGTATAATACAGACACTAAACTGTGGATTATCATTTCCTAGTGGGAGATCTGTGTCTTGTGATGCGATTAAGAAGGATGCAGCTGTGAATGGGACCAGTTTGGCTAAGTTGCTCTAAAAAATTTAACTAGAGTAACTTTGGGTTGTGAAAAACTGGCTATGTGCTATGTTCAAGAACAAGCTCCCACATAAAATCCTCGCAAAGCATGTGCAAAGCTCCTTTGTGGTAAAACAGAGCTGTTTTGATTAGCCATATATGTTTCCTGTGTAAATCCGCCACATCCTGGTCTATAGCTCTCTTGCATATCAAGTTTTCATGTGAGTCAGATTCCCAAGGCATCTTTGCAGAATAATAAAGTCATACATGACCATGAAAATGATACCCCTTAGTCTTCTTTTCAAAATTATTTCCAAAACCAGGTTTACACATTCCAATTTCAAAAGCTGCTCAGATAATTGCCAAAACAAGAGTGCTCCTCTACACTCACCTCTAATGAGTAAAATCTGACTTTTGTCTTCCTGTGAGAACAGCTTTGTGTGGCTCTGAGAAAAGGAGAGATTTATAGGATAGAGGTGATATTTACTTTGAGATAGTATTTTTTCACCACTTTAATGTAACTAAATTAAAGGCAGTTATTTCTGTTCATTTAAATCCTAATTTGTGCCTTCCTTTTATCATTACAATCCCTGAGAATGTGGAAGATACAAAATCAGTATAACGCATTAGCGATAGATAATACAGACTAAATAAACATAATAAGCTTTTCTATATGTCTCTAGACCAAACCTTATCTAAAAATACCCTAATGAAGCTGAACCATCCAATTACTTGTTTCTTGGAGGAACCCCTTATTAATGACATTGCAGTGAGGGAAAAACATTAATTATTGGACACAGTGGGATCTTTTACATTCTGTCTAGTCTGGACAGCACCAATTAATACAACAATAATTATCAGCTACCATGGCAGGTTGACTGAGCAGAGCTCCTATCTGCTGATTGGGTGGGGAATGTGGGACAGATCTCAGGCTGTGCAGATTTCTCAGGCTTAGACCGCTTCTATTTTTCGCATTGCTATGTGAAAACTGAATCCTGCAGATACAAAAGCAGGTGGATTACTCTGTTGAGGAAGGGGCTGATCCCACAAGGAGGAAAGCGCAGGTGCCATCATGTGAGAAATGCCATTTTATCCTTCATCTCCCACCCACCTGCTGTCTGACTTTCTGTCGTTGGAGATTTAACATGATCGCCCTCTTGATAAGGTGAGTATGGCGGTGCAAACGTTTAAAGTCACCTGTTTGCTCGCTCCCTTGTCCACTCTTCAGCTCTCTTGAAATGACAGTTTACAAACACAGAAGCAAATGTTGACAAGATTTATTGCCAGCACTGTAGCTGCAGTCTTGAAAGCGGAATACCTATTCTTGATCAAATTCGACCTGAGGCAAGTACCAAGTATGGGAAACTTCAGCTCTAAAGGTTAAAGTCTGCAAAAGTTATAAGTGAGTGACTAGAGGGGGGAACAATGGAAAGTGTTAGACAACCTGAATAACAGGCGTTACTGCTCCACTGCCTATAATAATAATAATTCACCTTTTATTCATTGAAGATAAAAGGACACAATGTGGGAAAATTAAGCTGTATAGACATCTTGGGGATATCTCATCTGAGATCACACACCATTTCTTTCTTGTGGTTATCATGATTTTATCAGAGCCACTTTGAAGTCTATATAGCCTTATATCTCAGTTATCTACATTTCATCCTGTATGTATTTATTGCAGATGGGCCTAAGCTGCTAAATTCAGATCCAAATCCAGATTCTGATTTTGAATTCCCTAAGGTCCATAGCTAGCTTGAAGCTGGGGCTTTGGTTTGGAATCATCTCTATTTATGGATAAGGAAAAGGGCTTAATATATGCTCTCCCAAACTGCATAGCTCTATATATGTTCACTCAGTGTTACTCTCACCCATGCATACAGCTAGGAAAAGCAGAACACAGCTATGTAATTAAAAGCTGCCCAAAACTGTTAGTTGTATTTTAAAGAAGGATGAGTTTATAAATGAGCCTTAGTTTTGGCATTTTATGATTTCTGAGTGCTTTCCTTTACAATCCTGACAAGCTTTTAACAGTGTTTTAATGTCTGGATCTCCAGCAGAGAGACAGACACCCTCAGGTCTCTCCTGTATACAGGTGAAAGCTACAGACAAGCAGTGTGTTTTACAAGTCTTTGTGCACCAGAGTCTGTTTTCCTGTGTTACCTGTAGCCTTGACTCCAGCAGCAAGCAAACCATGACACAGATGTAAATAGGGTCTTAGAAAAACAGGCTGCCACTTCATTTAAAACTCAAGAGGAATTCCCAAGAGGAATGAGTGTCCTGTTCACAGGGAGGGGACACCAATCAGCTACACCAGGAACAAACTTCCCTTGTTCTGAGACAAAACTGTGTAGGATAAGCAAGCCCTCTGTGTCTAAAGGGAACCAGAAATGCTTCTGCCTTTTGCATAATACTGATGTGCTAATTAGGGCACTGATATCCTCAGAGGGCAGGCTCGCATCTGATGATATGTACAAAACACACACTCTCCTTTCTCCCTCACACACACACAGAGGCAGAGCATAATCAAGCGGACAGTAGAAGCAGAAATCAAGAAAAACAACAGCAGAAGTTGTGTAGAATAGTGTAGAAAAATGCACGTCTGAAAGATCAAGTGGCATTCCTTTGTCAGCAAGCTGGCTGGTTATACGGATTCATTCTGCCATCAGAACATCATCTGCTTAGTGACTCTAAGCATGCTGTATAGGGACAGTCCAGACTTGCTCTGTCTGTTTTTTTCTTCTTCATGCAATCACTTGATTAAATGATAACATATTAATCATACAGCAACCTACAGATGAACTTCACAGTAGTATCAGTGGCAGTCTTTCCCTGTATTAACATCTCTTTCTCCCACTCTTTTCTATCACCTGGGCTTCCTAAACCTAACGAGGTGATAAAAATGCTCTCCACTAGGGATAATCCATTTTCCCAATATAACTTAATGCCTTAAAGCTTCACATCTGGAAGAGACTTCCAGAAACTACACCTCAGCACCAGGGAGCTGGTATTTCCAGCTCTGAAATACCATTCCTTGAAAATAAAACCCCTTTGTCTGACTAAAGACACATTGTGTCTGGAAATGTTGAGGAAAAGGCATTTCCACAGCAAATGTTTATTTCTGATTATAAATATCCTGCTGAAATTAATGAGTACTCATAAAATGTCAGTGAAACTGGATAGGTGTCATTATATGGTAGAACCGAATAGGTATTTCTTCCTTCCATAAAACCTGGAGCTTCTAATTTAACGTAGTAAATATGATGTAACACTTCTGTCTGCAATAAATTGTAAGAAGGGACAGTTTTAAAATATCCTTAAGTCTTGTTGCAACACATTTCATCATCCACAAAACACAGGAATGCCGCAGAGAGATAGTTTATCAGGAAATCTTAAAACATAAATTATTTGCCCGTAGCATTGCCCCACTGCTTCTGTAAGATACTGAAAAGCTTTTCTAGCCATGCACCCTCACCTGACAGGTTATGGAGAAGTAAGTGACTGAGGGGTCAGTTCCTGAAATACTCTAATTTGCCAGTATTCAGGGCACCCTATAATTTGAAGAAGGCAGCCACTTGTCCTCAGGGTAAGACATGCTGTCACATCATTGGCAGATGCATCAGGGGACCAGATAATGGTATGTGCAAGTGTAGGAACATTAATTTTAACTGGCTGGGTATTCCAGGGTACTTCAGGGTTTAAAATAAGACATAAAATCAGTCAATATATCTACACACTTCCCTTGTCCCCATCAAAATCTTATAAATCAATGGCCCTCAGACTTTTCAGTCAAGCCTTGCTTTAATTCATGAAAAAAATTCATGCACCAGGGGAGAAAGGGAGGCATGGGAAAAGAGAGGAAGGAGGAAGGAAGGATCACAGGGAAAGCAGAACAAGGGTGCATGAAAGGAGGGAACTCTGCCATACCTTGTTTGCTGGTCACAGCACAGCAGAGGACTAATAGAAGTTATCCCTCAACATACTGAGATTGTAAAAGCCGTAAAAAAAGTGCGTCAGGGACACTGATTAGTGGCATGATCACCATGGGATGCTACAGCACTGCAGGATTGCCGAGTACATATTCTGGCAGCACCATTAACCTGCCATGCCAAGATAACAGAGATAACCCACGTTCACATACTTTACTTTGGTCCACAGTTAGAAATGAGGTTCTTTGACGGTCCGGAAGCTCTGTTCTGATAAGAATCCACATTTTTTTAATTCCCTTCCTTTGATCTCCCAAGCAATCCAACCTGTTCCCAAAGATCCCCCTTCAGACCTGTAGCTCCCACACAGCTGTTATTTCCAGCAATCCACAAAAAAAGGGAGAAAAAAACCTCCTACAAGGATGAAGAATGTAATGTAGAAAATTAAAAATATCCTAAAGAATAAGGATAAGTTGTAGTGGAGAAAGTTTTCACCAAACCTTTTCTAAAAAAATAGAAAAGGGATAGGTGAAAACATTTTAATAAAATCCTGTTCTTTGTAAAATATGAATTTCAAATTCGTATGCATTTCAAATATATGCAGCTTTTTTTATTTTTAGACTATGTATTTACCTCAGATACCTTGTAACCCGTCTCATGGCTGACACTGTAGTTCATTAGTGGTTCTGAAGCAGAGGTATCTTAGAGAGAAATCAACTTACAGCGAAACCAGTTCTGAGACAGGGACTGAACTGAAGAAATTGGCTTTGTCCCATTCACCACAATTCTTTTTTAAGACACAAAAACCAAGGGAGTTTTTCTCCCTTTAAAAAGAATTATTTTCATTAGAGCTGAAATGTACTGAAAAGGACATCAAATATAATGTTAATTTAATGGGTGACAAAATCTGACTAAAAAGTTCTTGAATTTAAGTTGTCAAATTTTAGTAATGAGCCACAATATAAACAACACCACCAATTAATTTGTTTTCTTTTAAGCAGTCTCATGCCGTACCTAAAAGACTGTTGTTCTGTCTAGTTAAACACTCATGCATTAAAATGCTAATAATTAAACTGTTATGACTGACTAATGAACTCTGCCAACTATAAATGATGGTCTTGTTAGATTCACTGCACAGCAAGGCTTCCTTTGTACTGAAAAAGTTAAAGGTTAAAGAGCTCTTGAAAACAGCGAGCAGCATCTAGAAGCAATTACATTTTTTTTCTTCGAAACTAATAGTTGTACAATAATGTTTCAATTCGCACTCTGAAGAAAAATATTACTATGGGCTCCATTCATCAGAGCAAATCTGCAGCTTTCTACACCATGGCAGGTTGTTAATTTGGCTTCTGCAACTAGCTTTCTCAGCCTACAATCTAGTGTTTTGCAAAACCTTTTATTGATCCTGCTCATGGAAACTAAAAGGGCAAAGACTCAAGCTTGCTTTGTGATACCTGTTGAGAAGCACTCACTCACATCAGAAAAACATGATGAGATTGGATTTCAAAAGGCTTATGTGGCAGATTTACTTGGATATAGTGTTTATTCGCTAGTCGCCCCTGTGCACTGGCTGCTAGACAATACAGTCTCTGGTAAATGAAGGAGACAGAGCTGGAACTTGAACTTTATGTCTGTAAGGAAGCCCTACTTGATTATATCTATGACCACAGCTATGCTCCTTGACAAATACCACCTGCGTGAGAAGACATGGGATTCCAATGTGATCACTCAATGCAATTGTGAGTTTCAGAATGAAGACTTTCCTGTGAACCTCATGTTCCTGGAAATTAAATAGAATTCTCTCCCCTAAAAGAATCTGATCCTGAATTATTTGTTAAATAAGAGTTTCTATGAATCCTAGATGAAATATGACGAGTGGTCACTGAAGCTAATGAGCTATAACTGACCATGTACAGAAGTGCTAAAGCTCAGAAAAGTAAACAAAATCTTCCTTTCTAAGTATGGGCTTGCACTCATCCACTGGTTTCATATCTAAACATTATAATTAATTTGACTATACACCAAGGAGGAGTTACTTCAAACCCATGGTGAGTATCTGCCTAGCCCCATTAAACAAGATCTCCAGATGTGATTTAAGCCAGCGTCTGAATGAGCTGTGTGCAATCAACAGCTCAGTTTGCACATTGCAGCTGGGCCAGGGGAACCTTTAGCTAAGCACCAGCAGGTGACAGTTAAGGGTTGTAACTTCTTTGTGGTATATCTTGTGGTACCTTTGTTTTGTGGTGGGCTTGATAGACAACTGACGTTTTGCTTGGTCTTCCCACGGGCAACTGTATTCACAGCTGCGGTTGTATAAGGATATAGCTGGATTTACAGCCCTAATGGATTTTCAAGACAAAACTATTGTAAGAAATATAAAGTAGGTGTTAAAGAAGAATAGCCCTGTTCTTTATTTGATTTGATTTTTAATTCATGCGGTTCAATTGCTCAAGTGATCCAATAAGTCACTTTTTGAAAGTGTGTTAAGAACATACAGGTCTGATCTTTAGACTGGCATTTGGATTGATTTCACTGACTCTGCAAGCAATCGCTTCAAAACCATCAAGTCTTCCCAAATGAAAGTGTCCTTACACATGAGTAACTGCAAATGGTTCTGGATGGGAATTGCAGAGCTTGCTCTGATCATGGACAGTCCTTGTGCCATAATGTGTCATTACAAAGCTCTCAGCCATTTGCTGTGCACATCCTGACTCCAGATGCAGCTGCAAGGTTCAGATGATGTGCCTGAAGGGGGACTACAGCCAAACTGCTTTCTTTGGATAACCGTCTCTCCTGAAAGAAGCTTGTCTTGTTACAAGAGTCATATTCCTGAAGATCACTTACTGCATCTGATTTGCCAGTGGGTCTGCCAAAACTATATTCTTAACACTAGTCCAGCAACACACTCTACTGCTCTTGCTCTGTTCTTTGTTGTTATGTGCTATAAGAAAGCAGCTACAGGTTTCCCTTGGCTTTTTTTATATTGACTGCACTTGAATTATTGAGAGATCTGTGCATTAGAGAAATACTCAGCCAACATAATTGCTAATGAAATAACATATTTCTGCAAAAGATGTACTAGTGCTTAGATGTCACCTCAGTAGCTCATACTATGAACATAGTGGTTGTTGGGAAAAGTGCTGGAAAAAGATTTTGCAAAATCTTATAGGGGGCCTATAAGGATGCTGAGGGGGGACTCTTCATTAGGGGCTGTAGTAATAAGACAAGGGGTAATGGTTTAAAACTTAAACAGGGGAAGTTTAGATTGGATATAAGGAGGAAGTTCTTTACTGTGAAGGTAGTGAGGCACTGGAATGGGTTGTCCAAGGAAACTGTGAATGCTCCATCCCTGACAGTGTTCAAGGCCAGGTTGGACAGAGCCTTGGGTGACATGGTTTAGTATGAGATGTCCCTGCCCATGGCAGGGGATTGGAACTGGATGATCTTAAGGTCCTTTCCAACCCTAACTATTCTATGATTCTATGATTGTAAAATCTCCCAAATATGACAAATTCCCTTCAGTGTACCAAAAATCCTTTCTAGCACCGTACCTCCTGTGAATTTGCTTTTGAATACTGCTGTAGAGTTACGAACATCAAATATACATATACTGTCTGAGATTCAGGAGAGGGTCAGCATGATAGGCCATGAGAAGTGCTGTTAATTATGTTTCTCTACTTTCTTTCCAGTAGGACACGCCTCAGTATGAACAGACTTTTGCTCCAGGTGCTTATATTGGTTAAGGAATGATGTTATACTTCAAGTATCAATCCAAGTCCAGAAAAACTATAGAAGAATATTTTGCTTTTAATTTTCTCACTGTTAAGTGCCAACCTCTATAAATCACTAGCATCAAAACAACATGGCTTTATAATATTGGTGTTTCCTTGGGGCTTAGTGGAAATAACAATAGCAACTATAATCACAAGGGATAACTGCATTCTTTGGATGATATTAAAAATACCTGTGAATCACAAGTATTGCAACCAAGAAGAGATTCGCCATTACCCATCAATGGAAGCAAGCCACCTGCTATTTTTCTTTAAGATAACTCTACAGGAAAGAGTACAAAGAATATATTAAACTCAGAGTATTGAAAAAGAAGTTTTGTGCAACAGTGAGACAATAACTCTGGGAGCCAAATGCTCAGGTTTGAGCATTTGAGATTTATCAACCTTAAAGAGTCAATACAGAGGCAAAGAAATACCCTTATTCTCAACTTTTTACAAAAAGCTTATAGTACTGATACAAAACAGGCACATGAGAGATGGTTGTGAAAGGGTTACCAGCATGAACTATCTTAGGAACTGGTCTTTCTGTTTTGGAAGTGACTCTTGTGAATTTGGCTATTTTTCTGTGCAATACTGAAAGGCATGAAATACAGACGCTGATTTTTGGTCCCAATGCCACCCTTCTGACACTTAGAGACATCTGACCCTCTTAACACATCTGTGGCAGGAAACTGGGAACCTGTCTGAGATAGTTGGGGATACACAGGGTGTGTGAAAGATCTGGGTAACCCTCTCTTACCTCTTATTTTTGTATCTGCTGGTTTTCCAACACTGTGCTCTGGGATACACAGTGCGGTTGACAAACTACTGTAAATAAAAGGTCTTTCCTCAACAGCTTTGTAGCTGACAGGTGACAGGAAACACTCAGAATCTACTTGGTCAGCATCTTATCATCAGATTTCTGGCAAAATTTTGTAAAGTCCAGGGAACAGAGGAATTTGGATTTGTCTTATTATACAACAGTAGGGTTCAGACAAGCCTTTGAAACACAGCTCAGCAAACAATATCTTTGGGCTCTTTCCTGATCTATAATGCTGGCAATCTGAAACGAATAGTGTTGTGAGGACCTTAGGGTGAATGTTAAAACAAAAAAGATCCTTTAAATGTTAGATATAGTGAATAAAGGAGAAATATATGATACCAAAGTAAAACCTCACAAAACCTCTTGGCTCTGAAAACTGACTTGATCAGTATTGGGCTTAGTTTTGCTTTGGAGAGAAAGTGGGAAAAAGCCAGCAGAAAAGCTTTGACAGTAGAACTATATTATATGAGGCAGGAGGTAGGAAAGATGCAGAGAATACTTGCAGGGAAAATTATTAATCAAATATTGCTGTCTAAGACCTAGTGTGTTGACACGATGGGGAAGAAATATTTCTAGTGCAGATAGCCAAAGTGTAAAATTTATTTCACCCCTTTCTATTGCCCAGCGTCCATAGCATTCTTCCCTCCTAACATGACAACCTCAGCTAGGATGTTGTTGGATACATCAGCTAGGATGGAGCTCATAAAAACAATGTTAAAAGAAACAACTTTACGGAAGGAAAAAAAGAGCATTATAAGTACTAGGGAAAAGTTTTGTGAATTCAGGCTGGCTTTTCAGCCATTCAGACCACCCCTAAAATAGCAGCTACAGTTCACAGGGGCCAAAGCTACACAAATTCCAGCTCTCCCTATGTGGTAAGTCTAATACTTTCTTTTCTTCTGCTTTAAGGACTTCAAATAGGGTTTGTGCATTTGACTCCTTTTATCTCTTTCATAGAGTTCTCTCTGCTTTTAAATCCCTAAGTATCTCCGTCCTCCCCCTGCCATTCCTTAACAGATCCAGGACAGCACAAATAATGCCTCTTGGCTTTGAACACATCATGGCAAATTTCACTGACAGAGGAAAGATGTATGAGCAGTTATCTGGGATAGTTTTACACCAATCCATCTATTGTACGCTATGTTCACAATCTTGGCCGGGAATGAATTTCAGTCAAAGTGTGTCCCTCGCAGACCACTTAAAAACAGAATAGGTTCTGTCTGAGGGCCCAGTCCTATCTGATGCTAAGCACCTTACAGCATCAGGACCTCTCTGAGAAATAGTGCCCTTAAATTTCCCCAGGGCTGCACAGGGCTTTGTCTCTTGACAATGAAAAGATGACAGGAAGATGGCAACAGTTTAGATGCCTGGAATCCTATACAATTCTAGGAAAAAATGACCCTACTGCATAAAAGAATACCAGCTCAATATGGAGAAATGAAGAAGGAAATATTGAAAAGAAAGAAGAAAAATCCCTTCCTGAATGATGATCTCACAGATTTTTCTCTTGCTTCTTCAATCAGGATCTGCATGCAGGTATTTTTGGGAACGCAGCAGGTGAAGCGACTCACCTGAATAAAGCTGCACAAGCTTGACCTGCATCTGCAGGACTGGGACTTCTGTAAGATATTCATGACAGAGGATTGCGTTTCTTCTGCTGTATGGTGCCTGTCAATCTTTTGAACAGGCTATACAACAAGAACTAATCATTAATACACTGGTATGGAAATCCAGTCATTTACATCTTCTAGGTATTCAGTTTAATCAGCGCATTGAGACCTAGACTATTTGGTGTATCCATAGTACTGTGCTTGCATACTTTGCCATAAATTTTAGCCTTTGGTAGCAAAACAATGGCTATGGAAAAAAAAAGGGACTGCTCTGCTATTGTATTATAATTCCAAAAGCAGGAATTCTGCATTTCACTTAAGGCGTATTTGCATAATTCTGAAGCTTGAATTGTACAATATGTGAAACGCTTGCAGTTTCTACTGTGAAACATTTGAGAAGTAAAGCAGATTTTTACAAATGATTTTGTAACAATGTATTTTTAAACACGCAGCTCATTAGTGAAGAAAACCCAGCTCATGTGACGAGGGATTGTTATAAGTAGATTTAATATATTCTAGCATTTAAATATTATTGTTGATCATAAAAGATTAAATGCCCTTTGGTTCCAATCCTCTTATTAAAAGCAGCAAATTTATTTTTCTTGAGTGTGGCAACTCAGTTTGAACCAAAATGTAAATGCTTAACAGACTGCATATGGGCACACAAGCACGTGAAGAAGAGATGGGACATTTCCCCCAAAGTTTCAATTTCAACTTACGCATTTGTTATCATTGCTCATTAACTATGTGGTTGACCTAAGATGAGCCTGAAGGATTGCACAGTATTTGTCTAACTATTTAACAGAAGCTTATAAAATAATAGTATTTGTTAAACACCTCAGGTTTCCCTCCCACCAACACTGAAATCTGAAAACATGAGAGGGCTGGATGAGATGAATACAAACACAGTGATGCTTGGTTGACTCTGATCTGTCAGTTCAGCTTGGTTTGAACAGGTAACCCAGTCCCCAGTGTAACTACGTTAAAAGGAGTTTCTGAGAAACCACTGTCAGCTGTCTGATTTCATGCTGATTTGTTGCTGGATGGGAGCTGCTGTTTTTCACTGGGTGATTGAGTAGCTGGGATAACCAAATTCATGTCACCTGCAAACAAGGGTGGAATGAAAAGCATGACTAAATGGGGAGGAAAGCCAGGATAGTGTTTCACCGTCACCTATGTCCTTAAAATACTGCTTACACATGCCTTTACATTTGCTGTCTGGGTAGTTTCTCATGGGAACACTGACAACTTAAGGCTCACAAAAGCAAATCCAGCAAAAACTATGCAGAGAGCAGAGCACTGACATACTGTTACCTTGCTTGATCATCACCAGTTTAGAGTGTGCTTCAACCAGGGTGGAACTGGTGTCAGCCTTCCTCATGCTCAGCAGCCCAAACCCCAGTGATTTTTGGTGTGTAGACCAGGTTAGACTGGTGCAACCCTGACTCTGGCTATGAACTGTTCTTTACTAACACTTCCTAATGACTTTTCGCTCTCTGCTGCTGTTACACTTTAAAAAGAGATATAACCCAATTTCTACAACTTGGTTAAAAAAAGAGTCTCATATCTTAAAAGAAAAAAATTTGATACTTGAAGCCTGTTAGAATAGGAACATACCATATGGAAATTATCTGCATTGCTTCTGTCAGGATCTAGCGGATGTGCTTAGGTTAACAGGCTTTTGGGCTCAGGCTCCTCTGTTTGCACTTACCCTGTTAGCTGAGACTGAACACAAACTACTTTTTTCCTGCCATGCTGCAGGATATGGTTATATCAGCCTGTAACACTGGAAGGGAATTCAGAGTCAGTCCCCAAGTTTCCAGCTATGGCTGTTCTGATGTCTCATTCGAGATTTCAATCAGACAGGAAGCCCCTGTGTCCTACCCTTTCTCCTTCAGGGGCACAACCGGATGCAGAACTTACTGGTAGAGTTTCCCAGGTAGAAAGGCTCTTTTGAGAGTGTTGCCAAAAGTTGAGAACAAATTCCAATGTATTTCAACATGAGATTTAAAAGAAATTCTTGTGGATCATATCTGTGTTGGGACTGAGCTCAGAATTTACCCAACCTGGCTGACATAAGAAGACAGCGCAGGACATGTGTTGTCCCAGAAATAGATATTTAGACCTTCTTGAATAGAATTCTTTGGTAGTTGAGTGTTCTTTGGTAGTTAAAGAGGTACTTCCTTTCTAAGCCCCTTTATGAGTTTCCAGAAAAAAAAGGAATTACTCCTTTAGGCTGATATTTTTGTAGCTTTTGGAAAGTTTGGTAAAAGTCCATATGGTTGGTTTTGAGTATGCTTAAAAAATTGCTTCAGATGTTAAACTTGTGCTAGGGTAACTGAAAACAGTTCAAACTTGGCATGTAGTCTCCAGTGAGAAATGTGGGCTTGGATAAGTTGGAAAAAAAATTGGTTCAGAAAGAAAGGAGTTATAAACAAGTGGAAATAGTATGCTTCAGTTATCTAGATGTATGCCAGGCAAGCGTAGACGTCTGGATATCCACATGCTGAAATAAATGCATCTGTATTTATTTAAACATGTGATGTAATGTTCATGTGCAAACATCTCAGTAAATGGTAGGCATGTTAATTTTTCCCATCTCACAAAATAAATATAGACAATACAGGAGATATACATATATGTACAGCTTAGAAGTGTCTGGCTGACCAACAGAATGACCCAGAGCTCTTGGACACCAATGAAAAGACTGTTCCTGAATGTAATGGAATATGGTTTGGAGTCCAATGCCCTACAATCCTGTTCATGTATTAAAAAATAGAAAGGGTAAATACACATGTAAAAGGTTAAAAACCTCACCAATCCCTTAAAGTTTCCATTACATTATCTCAGATAATACTCAGTGCCAACTGTGATGAATTAAATGTTTCCACAGCCAGCAAAAGCTGTTCAAAACCCAAAATGTAATATACGATTTTCTTGATTCAGAATTCCAAAACACAACCTTTTAAACAGAGGTTCAATCATCAAATCCACAGGAGAAGTAGCTCTGGGGTTTCTTGCTGAAAATCCAAATTACTTGGGTGCCAAATCTTCATATGCCTAAAACTGGTGTCGCTCCATTGACTTCAGTGGAGCTATGCTGATTTACACCAGCTGCATAACTGGCCCATAAATATCTTCAGTTGATCTGGATTATTTTATGTATTATATGAATTTTCTTTATGGATTACATGGCAAAACATTTGTTGTCAGCTTCCATAATGTCAGGCTATATGAATTTATTTTAATGTGGGACCATTCGTGTGGTTCTATTAGTGCACAACTGAATACATTTGTGCTGGTAACATGATTTTGTTGCATATCCAGTCATCTGTCTACCCATAGACATCTTAACAGAAGACTTACTATCACTCTGTCTATCCATAGGAAGTCCTATATTGATGAGAAGGAGTGAAGCTGCAGCTGTTGTAGGAAGCATAGAGCTGAATGTCAAGCTGGTCATATAACAATTTCCAGCATAATGCTATTGTAAGTGTAGCTATTTGAATGTAGTTATGTTAGTGGGGCTTTAAAGTTAATCATGCATGTTACTATTCATCAGGGTGTTTATGCTGAACACTTCACTTAACACTTCGACACAAAGGCAAGTAGATTCCAAGGACGATGAGTAGAGGGATAATGAGAGTTTATAAGATCTGTGATCTTCCTTTTTTGTAATGGCACTTTCTACAGGTCCCCTTTCCATACAGTATTTCAATTGCAATAGCTGTCTCCTTGGTACAATATCAGGGTTTGTGTTTATTATAGGTCTAGTGAACAGATTGAGACCTTCCATCACTAAGCCCATGGGATGTGTGTAGCAAGCTGCGCAGCAACCCCTGCAGAGCCTATCTGGGACAGACACCATGCAGCCAGTCATGGCATGGGCTGGCTGGAGATGCAGGCAGGGAAACACCCTCTCAGCAGCCCCGGAAAAAGTGATCCATCTTTCCATCTACACAGTCCCATTTGGGGCACAAGTAAATACAACATGTTTACATTACATTCAAGGAGAATGTATAAAGAAGTAATTCCTGACCAATATAAGTTCTAATAAATGCAGAATCATTACAGGATTCAACAATAGTTTGCTTAAAACTATTCTACCCCTTTCTCCTGCTTTTTCTCTGATTACGTAAGGCCTATAACATTCTGATCTGTAGCATGTTAAGTTTGTGTTAGTCATTTATTAATCCTCAACAAACTACTTGTCAGTTAAATGTTAAAATAAAGCACGATCAAAGGAAATGCAACAAACTTGCACAAGAAAGAGACTATTGGTCTGGCGTTCAAAAGCCATGCAACCATCTGATAAAATCCTCCTGAATCCAAATTCAAGTAGTTACAGACCAAGATTGAGGTATATGGTCTGGTAAATTGGCAAAGCCTGAGAGCAGTTACCAGCACCTGCCCAGATGGTACCTATCGTTGCTTTTATAAGCCCTACTTTCATTTGCAGTTTTCTAGAAGAGAAAGTTCAAAGCAGCTACAGCTATTTAATATGTGTAGACTTTCCTTTATATGCCAGAGAAATTAATACTGAAGAAATTTCCTCAGTCGTCTTAGACTGCTAGCGCCATTTAAAAATCCAGCCGGACTATCAGCCCTGTTTCCTTAATACGTGCAGTCTTTGTGGCATTAAGTACATGTACCATACCATGAGGCACAAAGTAGCATTGCTCACACAGTGCATGGGGGAAACTGAGGAATAGGGAGGCTGAACAACATGAGCTACACATGAGTTAGCTGCTCCTTGTTGTGAGAACAAGCACCCTGATCTCATCCTGGTTCTCCAAGACTGCTATCACAAGCTGACTGGACTTTCCTCTCTCAGGATGCAATATCTGCTGGAGTACAAACAACATGGAGGAGAGACTATCTGCCTGCTCTTCCATTGATGCACTAAACCAAAGGCAAAGCTTGCAAGGGTTAAAGGCTATGAAACTCAGCATTAAGGAGTCCAGCAAGGGTTAAGAATTGCCTGCGACACCAGGTGACACAAGGGGACTCTCCTTCTGTGCTACATATGTAGATGGGTATTAAGGACATGCGCCTCTCCTCATCTAAAATCATGAATTTTTATGAAGTAAGCCCTGCTTTCCCATAATTCAGTAGGGTGCACTTTGCAGACCCTAAAGTGCTGTCACTACAGAAGGTTTCATTGCTTGCACCTGCTAAAACATTTGAGGTATTTGAGAGGCAGTGAAACACATTTGCTTTTCATTTTATCTGACTTTGAAAATCTTTGAAGTGTTTAATAGTAGTCCAGAAAAGATTTCTGCCTCTTAATCATTTACTTGTAGGGCACATTCTCCACTGGTAGCCTGTCAGGCAGAAAACGAGTTTAGCCCAGTTTTATTAAGTGCCACATGCCGAGTCAGTGTTCATTAAAGGTGTTTTAAGGTTTGAATTATGTAATTTATGAGAAAAAGAAATACAAAATTCCATTGTTTTATTAATATGCAGCACAGGATATACTGCTAATAACATACTTTTTAAACAGAAGTTTTATTAAAAAAAATCCTTTTATAGGGGGCTACAGATAGGCTTTTAAAAATCTCTTTTCCCCTGTTCAATAAAATTCAAACATTTTAATTCAATCAGCACAGATTTGAAAAAAGGAGCTGTTCTTAACCTCTCCTTTTGGTCACTTTTCTTTACACACATTGTAGACAACGGGGAGAAACGAAAAAACAGTGGAATCTTATTTTTTTGCCTTTTTAAGGGAAGTGACAGTGTATGGTATTAAAAGCAAGGCAATGCTGAAGCCTGCAGTCAGATGTTAACTCACCCTTTAAACAAAACCAAACCAAAAAAAAAAAAAAAGAGAAAAAAATGGTAAAGAAAAAAATATGGTACAGAAAAAAAGAAAATAAAACTTCCACATTATAACCCCAGGAAACACTTTCCAGAATGGTTTTAAATTGCCCCCCACAGATTCACATCTAACGGGATATTTTTAATCAGACGAGGGCTTAACTAAATCTTTTAGTACCCCACTAAACAATTTTTATGGTCTTCATTGTTATAATATTGTAAATAACTTTTCTTTCGCATATGTGAAAAACACAACCTATGAAATATAAGGAATAGAGTTTTCTTCCCAGGCTATCTGGCTCAGGTTACCTGAGCCCAATCTTGGAGACCAAAGTCTGTTCCTGCAGCTGGCTCAGGTAGAGAAACTCTCTCTCCCCTGAGATGGGATAACATCCATCAAGGGTTCTCCTTACTCTCTCTATGGCAAAACTCCCACCAGCATCCTGTAGTTTCTCTTGAAAAACAGATTGTGTGAGGCCTGAGGAACCAAGACCAGTTGAGTTTAATATGAATTTTTATTGCTATGGGAAAGTCTTAGTTATCCAAACTTATAGCAAACTGGAGTTCATTAACCCCTTCAAGGCAGGCCAGGCTGCAGTTCCTGCACTGGTGGCTTTGTTTTGTTTACTTCTGTTTCATTTATTTCATAGAATCCTAGAATGGTTTGAGTTGGAAGGAGCCTTAAAGTTCATCCAGTTCCAACCCCAGTGCCATGATCAGGGACACCTTCCACTAGACCAGGCTGCTCCAAGCTCTGTCCAAACTGACTCCATCCAACTAATTTCATTAGTTTGTTATTTACTGAAGTTCTGACAAGTCCTGACACTCTGGGGTGGACATCCCGTGTCCATGAGGCTGAGCTGCTGGATAGCTCAGGTTGTGCCCCCTGAGCTGGCGCTTGCAATCAGTGCTACTGGAAAGCTTCAGGAAAAATAAACATTGCAGATGTGATGCAAGTCACTAATTTTGGAGTCCCATGTGACTAATCCTGCCCATGTTTTGGTAATGTGATGATCATGTGGAGTTGTATCACAGTTTATGGAGGTGGAGGTATTAGTATCAGATCTCAGATTCAGCTGTTTCCAGCAAGTGAACTCCGCATGTACCTCATACACAGCTGATGTAGAAGGGTGATGCTTTACATACGGGACACTGAGAGTCAGTGTTTCCCAAAGGCTGCAAAACCTGAAGTTGCTGACACTGAATAATTGCTCCTAACAAATCATACAGCGAATACAGTTGTGGTAGCAAAACACCTTGAATGAGAATTGCAATTATACTTGAGCACAACTATTAATTTTAAAATTTAAGTTAAGAGGGGGAAAACCCATGGCTATT
This sequence comes from Psilopsiagon aymara, assembly GCA_024733675.1. Taxonomy (NCBI): domain Eukaryota; kingdom Metazoa; phylum Chordata; class Aves; order Psittaciformes; family Psittacidae; genus Psilopsiagon; species Psilopsiagon aymara. Next base: position 63,352 of record JANRGW010029546.1, read on the forward strand.
TTAAGAATTTCATTTGGTCCAGAGTACGATTTTTTATAAATTTGCTGGAAGCACAAGCCAAGAACTGTTAAAAAACCTTGCCCTGAGGAAAATGCACTTTTAGGAACTTATTTGCTCTGAACGAAACATTATTTTTACAGTGAGTCCTCATTCTATGGTAGTCACGTGATTGTAAAAGTTGCCATTTTTTGTATGGAAAGTGGGAGTTCAAAAAAAAAAGGCAAGGGGAAAAATTGGCAGATGCTTTACCTTACAGCATCTTAGCCATTTTTAAGATGGTTTCCCAGGCCTGACTCTGCCAAAGAGTCACTGGCACAAGAAACCTTGATGCTTAAACTCACGCATCTAACTAAGGACCTCAGGCTGCAACACTTGGGATATTTGGGTGCCAGAGCAGTAGATCAACTTTCGCTCCAGTTCCTATTTACAACTGTTAGAGATGAGCTCTTTAATCGCTGAGGCAGGCTCCTTTTGGGAGGAAGGAAATGTGGTGAGGTGACAGTTGTCCTGCTATCACTTACTGCAGCCCACCAAGGATGTGGAGGAAGGATAAAGAGGGAGTCTGCTGCTGCTTCTTGTGAGGCTTGCAGAGGGGTCTACATACCGTGGCCATGCCCAGACCTGCTTGCACGAGCTCCTTCCCTTGGGCACATGCATAAGGAGAAAAAGACTTATCCAAAGGGCACCTTACTCATTCCCAGAAGACAGGAGCATACCTTACCTCTCTGAAGTGGTAGGAAGAGGGTGTTTTTAATTCAAGTAAAGGAACTAGCTGCTTCAGTTTTATTGCAGAATCATGCTAGTAATACATCCAGATTACTGAAGCTCACAGTAAGGAAGTCAGTTTATAATGACTTTGCCATTGTCCTGTTGCTAATGTGCCACATTTCATTCTCCTCAGCTGGCTTTGAAAGGTCTCTTTGAGGAAGGAGGAGATAGCACCCTTGCTTATGAAAAAGGCAAATTATACCCAGGGGCAACATCGCTGCGCAACAGGAAAAGGCCAGCCTCCTCCCAGGAGACATGGCCCCAAATTAAATGCAAGTAATTTCCTGACTAACCTGTGATTTCTATCTGGTTGTGGCTTCTGGCATACAGCTAAGTCTCCGGTTCTGCTGTTCTGTTCAGCAGGTCTCACATGTGCTTTCACTTTCATTTCCAAACTTTAATACAGAACAGCCCATCCACAACCTGCTGCTGAGGCAGTGGAGGCTGTGGACACTGGCTCTGTGTTGTGCAATCGTGGGCAGGAAGAAGGACGTCTGCCTGGGGGACAACCATGATTGGTGCCCCTTAGTCACAGTGGCAACATGCAGAGGAGGTGGGAAAGGGGAAGAAGAGCAACACACTCTTGCAAGTGGTTCCTCCATGTCATCTATGCCATCCAACTGGCTTTTGGGTCTAGCGCTCCCACCCCTCTTTCCAACCTAAAAGTGATGGAGCTACCATAGTCATGAAAGAACCTATGCCAGTAATTTTATCTACAGCATGCAGGTGTCCATTGAGAAAATCACTGGTATTAGTTCAAAATAATCTTTTTGACAGCACCAAGAAATGATTCAGTGACATATTGGAAGGATGAATGCCTCTTTAGCTGTCCTGTGGCTGGCCAGACATTGGTAAGGGAGGAGATGTCCTGGGAAGGAGATGAGTGGTAGCAGGCTCCATGGAGCGTGTGATGCAAGGAGAGAACCTTTGAGAATAACATAAATTACATTCAGCCTTTCTGTAGTTACATCTAGGAGAAAGCACTGCCTGGAAGGAAGGAATAGGAGAGGCATCATCCTGCAAGCTCCACTGGGCAAGCGATGACAGACTTGCGTTACTAAAAGTACTCTCCCATGATTTATCCCAAATACCTGTTTCCCTCTTGTACTTTTACAGCATTTAGGGGTAAGTTCTATGCATATTGTGGCACTTTGGTATTAGGAACTATCTGTTCACTGGTTCACCTGTATAAGGGCTGCAGACGCCACCAAAATGATGTACATAGGATTAATCAAATGGCTGATCCTCTTGTAAGTAACGAGTATGGTGGTTGAAAGACCATGGTAATAAAGGCAGTGACATGACAGAATCATCTCTAGAAACTATCTAAAGTTTAAACTAATATGTGTGTATGTGATAAAACAATTGCTCCTTGATACCAGCACAGATGGTAAATCATCATACATTGACTTATTTTTTCTTAATGAATTAGGACTTTAAAAAAGCATGCACTCAAAAAACCATTAGAGTAGCTCTAATATTTTACTTAGGTCAAGCTGGAGAGTGAAGCAGCCTCAGTCTTTTAACACTAAAGGCCCAGGTTAAAATAATTTCCTGTGTTGGTGTTACAGTTCCATTTGCAAGTAATGTTTTGCTACTGTTCATTTTTTAACCTAAAGAGTTAATCTCTGGTATATCTTCAGCTGTATCAACCAAAGCCTTCTTTCCATTGGTAATGGCAGAACTTTTACTGGTGTGAGTAAATTCATACTGGTCACCACATCAAAAAAAGGCTGTAACATAAAGAGACGGTACAATTTTTATTATGCTGATATAACCAAAATAATAAAACCCGTGTGTGTAAGTGATAAGGGATATTAGTGCCATGTTGTTCAGAAATTGGCACAGGAACAGCAATGAATAAAATACATCTGGGAATAAGAGCCTAATTCATATAGCAAATAACAGGTTGCACAAATTTAATCATTTGGAGAACTATTACACGCATAAGTAGATACTCTGTGGGAGGGAAACTTACAATTGATGCACAGGTCTTAAATGGCCAGTCTGCTCTGGTTTTTGTTGTGAAAATGCCTATCTGTTTCAAGTCGAGGTGGTTTTTAGTTTGGGGCATTCATTTTAGTTTCTGAAATAACTGTTCCATATCAAAAAGCACAGATTCTGTTTTGGATTTTGACTTACTGATATTTAGAGTATAAAAGGTTTCCTTCTGAACACCTCTATTTTTGGCCCAAATGAGCCCAAACGAGCCCAAATGTTCACACAGGAACAGAGGCAGTGTTGAAAATTTCATCCTCAATTCTGACTTAAACTCATGAGAGAAATGATCAGGTTGGGCAAGGTTTCACTGTGAGATTAAAGTAGATATCAACCTGGTAAAGGAGTTCAGAAATATCCTAATGCCCCCCGGCAGTGCTTTTTGTTTGCAAGAAAACCAAATAGTAAATCAGATTTTCTTAAGAAACTTCTGCAAAGAGTATTTTCCCATTAATTTCTGTGGGGAACATGCCTCAGCTTTTTCAATGATTGCTAATGCTTTTGCTACAAAAGGTTTTAGTATATTACGAGACATATGCATCTTGCTATTAAAAATAAAAGAATTTGACAAAAGAAATATTTTTTCTTTGCTTTTTTTTGATTCTTGGCCTTAAACTTTGGCTTGGGTGAACTTTTCTTGGGGGGTGAAACATCTCTGTTTACAATAGGAATACTAGATATTTCATTTTCCCTCAGTATTTCTTCTGAGGAAATGCCATAGCATTGTATTTACAAGATACCCTGAACTGTCAGTTTCCTTGAAACACAATGTATTTAATACAAAGCCATTAAGCCTTGTAAAACTGTCAAAAATGTAAATGACACTTGTAATAAAACCTTGTCGTGTGACCGGCTCTAGCTAATCAGGGTTGATGATATCACTGCAGCTGATCACGGCTGGTGCTATGTACATTTCGACAGCTTTATGACCTGCATGGATTTGTGTTATTAAAATTGTACAGTTTTGTAAGGAATTTGGGATTTAATAAAGCAGCAGAGAAACTACAAAAGGGACAATATATCCCACAAAAAGTGAGCCAGGCTTTAAAGAAAATAATATAAACAGATAGAGTGCATGAGCGCGCGGGTGTGTGCGTGCAATGCGAAGGGGGAAACCAAGTGAGGTTCTCCTTTTCCAGCGCACACAGGGTACAGGCTGCTCGTATAAACCACTTTTATGTATTTATAGCTCAGCAAATACCTTGCATCTGCGAGACCATAAAACAAATTACAATGTATCCAATTGCTTCAAGGTGGCGAATTGTGCTTAAACTTAATGACTTGTACAGATTATAGGAGAAAGAGCATTACCTGTTTAATGTCTTTTTTAATAAGTAATTCTTAAACAAGCGTAGTAAATGGGAGGTTGGGGGTTTGTTTTGGTTTGTTCTTCTCTTTTTTTTTGTACCCCTGAGGTTTAAACGGAGTGGACCTTTTTGTGAACACAAGGTAAAGCGTCATTTTATCTATTTGGCCATGCTCGGAGCTGCTCCCTGGAGCACAAACATGTCAGAAAAGGAATGACGAGGATACATATTCTCCCAATAATCTATAAATTCAACCTAATGGGGCAGATATCAGAAAAATGTGTTGGATTGAAGGCACATAAATCAGCCCTGGTTTCCTGGCATGAGCTGGCACTGTGTGCCTTATATTTCAGCCAAATTATTCCATTTGTTTCTGAAGATATTTTAATCCCTCATGACCTCAAACTTCCCGTGAACCAGGGCCTGAACAAAAGGCCGCCCACTGTCTTTGCAGTAAATCTGTTGTCTCCCTTCTAGGCCAGCAACCTGGGATCATAGATCACCCCTGCACCGCATCTTGCTTCAATTTACTCAATTAACTCGAGTAAAGCACTTGTAAGTTTGCAGATGTTGCTTTATTATCAAGGCCTAAAATGTACACGAGGGTTCAGGAGCCCAAGGTTATGGGGAGGTTGTGTGGAGGGGGAGGGAGGGCTGCACAAGGCACAGGCTTCCCAGCGTTTCCCAACCCCGGGCTCAGCGCCCTGGACAGTTCGCTTGAGCCCCAAGAGGCACCTCGCCTTGCAGATGGGGGGGTGATGTGATGTTATCTGGAGGAGAGAGAGGAAAGAAGAAGTAGGTATTCCACCTCCGAGATGAGATAACGTCGTGATTAACAGATGTCTAATTGGGCCATTTGTCAAACCAAGAAGCTGCCTAAAAGTCAGCGAGGCTAAGTAAATTATTTCCAACCCTGCAGGTGTTGGACTGGGAGCTCTATTACTCTTCTGGAAATGGGCTTTAGAAGATTTTTATATGAAAAGATAATTTATTTCTATGGGGTATTATACTGTGCCTTTATTTATGTAATATGATTTCAGGTTTGGGTCCAGTCCTACTTTATCTTATGCAGTGGAATGAACTGGAGAGGAATGGGAAGAAAACCAGTCACCCTCTGACAGCATCACCCTGATAAAGCCTTGTGTAATGTTATCTAATAACTGCCCATCAGCTTGTAGCTGTGAGGTAGAGGAGAGAAAAATATTACAGAATTAACTAGGTTAACCAATGCACCCCAAACCTGTTAGCAGTGCAAAGGCATGGGTTGTATGGAGGCAGGGGGCTTGAGTGCTGCTCGTTTGGATGCTGGCATAGGATCAGGAGCCTCGTGACATTGCACTATCTACTGGTATGAGGTTATGAACTGGATTCACACCTGGTTATACCTGGATTTTCATTTGTGATTCATGTTTCTCCTCCTTTTAAGCTTCTACTTTGATTCTCAAGTTCAAATGAGCCCTAAGTCTCAAACCAATTAAAATATGGAAAATATAAAAGGTTTCAGGTGAAAAACACATTTATAAGGGTAATTTTTTTCCATGTGTTTGTAGCATAATTATAATGTCTGATTTTTTTAGGGACAAGGTGCATGTTGATTCAAAAGACCTGCAGATTTGGATGTTTTCCTGATGAATACTAGGCTCAGCCTTTAGCAGAGTTGAGATGCCAGAGGCCCATTTACTTCAGGGAAACTCCATCTGTTTACATCAACTGACAGTTTGACCTGGAAACTGAACATCCACACATTGTGAAATCAGTTACCAAGTGAGTTCAGCATCGTTGCAGATTTCACAAGTTTCATTCAGGTGTAATTAGAAACTGTGTTTTCAAAGGAAGCTCAGCCTAAGAACTATTTAGCCTGCATTCATTCTCCTCTTCACCACCTCAGCAATTTAAGGTGCTTTTGTGATAGTGGTAAAAACACCTATCTGCAACTTCTATGGACCATTTTCTTCCAGCTGTATCTTTTTTCTGTGTGTCTGCAGCTGTTGAAGTAGAGGAGAAGCTGCTGTGATGCCCATTTCTGTGGTGGACGGAGGGAGTGAGGAAACTCCTGTACACCTTCTCCATCTTTTCAGTTAATCTGCATTGAACGGTGAAAATTCAAAACCAGGTCATTTTCCTTGGGCAAATTTCTTCCACAGGATGTGGCTAAAATTACTGGGGGCTGTCTTGCATAATCTCCAGAATACCTTATGCCTATATTATACCTAAACTGAGGAGGAGATTGGACTTTTTGTGTGTATCAAAATGCTCACTATGAAAGAATAACAGTAGCAACACCAATTCCAACAGCTACCAGGCTTTACCTTGCCTGTAGCCTAGTTCCATGATCACAAGGTAGCTGATAGCATATTTCATGCTAATGCTTTTTATGATCTTCGTACCACTCACCAGTATCTAAGACCAGATCTCTAGAAGAGCAAGAGCAGAAAAGAAAAACAAACCTGTGTTCCTGGATGCCTTTTGTCCTTTATGACATTCAGTCTGTGCACAGGATGCTGATAGTTTACAGTTTTTTAGCTTTGCAGGCATCTTTATCAGGTGGGTTTAAAGGGTTTTGGCTTATGAAGTCATTTCTAATGGTAATAGTAATTGAGTAGACTGGAATGAGTTAAGTGAGGTCTGATTCTGTCGGTTTCTCCTGCATCATCTAAACTGGAGCTTGGGTTTGATAGCAAGCCAAATTTTTAGTCCTCAGTTTTCAGTATCTGTAATGCTTTAAATGGAGAAGCCAAAGTAAATCTCAGGGGAAGTCACATGGCTCACAAATGTGGATGCAAATGGGTTCATACAATTTTTGTGCAATATTTTGTGTGTGAAAGTCTCCCAAACTCTTCTTGGCTTTTAACTTTCATAACAGAGTCTTTAATTACTCTTTGAATATGCCATTACATTTCTTTTTTTACTTACAGCAGTTTTTTAAAATAGTGGTCTGTTTTGTTTCTATGTATAATGGAAGTTAATAAAATATGTGCCAGAAGCCAAAAATATGATGAGCTATAAGGCATACTCCAGACTGTAAGGAAAAAGAAGAAAGAGCTGGCCTGTAATTCCACAATCTATCAGTATTTCTCCCTAGAATGCATATTGCTTTTGGTCTGTTTCCCCCAAAAAATGTCTGGCCTGAATCTAAATAATTCTCCCCCTTACTAAATCTGTAGATCACCAATTTGTGCTCGTTTAAAGCCTGCTCCCTCTGCCAAAACCTGGCTATTGTCTAGTTATTAGACCAAAGTCAAATTCTGAGCTAGAGGTTCCCCATGTATTTTTCTTAGACAGCATCAGTGTACCTAGGTTGGATCAGACCTGTTGAATTAAGACAGCTGGGGAAGGAACCTCAGCAACATGCTACAGATACATAAATTTACTGAGTTTTATTTCTGCATTAGGAGGGAAAATGAATGTCTATGAAAGCATCAGCTTGCTGTCTCTGCATCTCTGAGTGGCCACTGGGACTCAGCCTTATTTCTCCTGGGTTTAGACCCTTTAATTAAAACACATGTATTAAGAAATTGGTAGCCTGGTTCCTATAGGCAATGCACAGAGATAGAAATCTTAACTAAACTGCCTTCCTAACTCCACTCCATCCAGAGGGCTTGATGCTTGCACTCCTGAGATGCTGGGATCTGGTTTATGAACACTGACTGTTTGTCATAAGAAATAAATTTGTCCATCAATTACTGAGTATTCCAGAAACAGTTGGAACTTGACTTTTAAGCAGTTCTGCACATCACTGCTTCTACACATTTGGCACAGCCAGCTCATCTGAAACACGCTGAATGTTTCGTCTGATACTCTGCTGTCTGGAGATGGTTAGCAGGCTCTCAGGAGCACAGACTGACTCACAGCAGTTATCATACATGCGGGTTTATTTGTGACAAATGTCTTCTCTTCCCTTCCCTGACCAACTCATCTAAACATATTCACAAATATTCAGGTCAGTTTTACCGCTTTTTGTAGGGCCATGCCATTAGCAAGTGACATGCTAAGAGTGACCACCATGTCTTTACAAAAACGTGCAAGTTGCACTAATGGATCTTCATATAAAAAGGTATAGAAGTCTCATCAGCAGCTGACATAAACTGAATCAGCTGCTTTCTATCTATAATCCTACCTTTGAATAGAAAGGGCGCCTTCTTACTTAGAGTCCATGTTGTAGTGGGTATCACTTGTACAGGTTGAGGTAGGGGTTTCTGAGCTCATCTAACATTTTGATACTGCTGAAATGGGGGATTCTTGCTTTTCTTGTTTCTTTCCTGCTCTTCTGGTCTTCTACTGCATACCCAGCCTGCTGGCTTCATGCAACCTGGTAACCTGGGAGAAAGACTAGTGAAGCTGGAGCTGTACAAGATGCACAAAGGAGCTTGGAGCCAGAAATAGGCAAGGCAGAGATGGGACTTCTCTAATTAGTGATGGTGAACTCAGACGTTGGCTACTTCACTGGCAGATGTATCTAAGACACTGGTAAATGAGAAGACTGAGGGGTTTGATAGCCATATAGATCCACACGAATTAGAGGTCTGTGCTGTCACTAGGAGCTGGCATGTGAGAAGCTATCTTTGCCCTGCTCCTATCTATCAACACATCAGCTATCAGTTATTGATAAGCTGCTATCAAAACTGAAAAGCTAAGAGCTCATTTGGGGATACCTATTCCAGTTCCAGCCACTGTTGGTGCTGGTTTTGACAACTTACAATCAGGAGACAGCCATTGACTTCAAACAGAAATGGGTCAGCTCTCAGTCTGTAAAACACAGAAGCATTGTCTCAAGTATGGCAATGTCTGTGGGGAACTGGTATCCTCTACTGGTGTACAGTTGTTGAAAACCCAGAAACACATACAAGTCATGCAGCCTTCTTTCAGGTTCCTATCATGACTTTCTTCACAGTCTTCACAGTTCAGGAATGCTGGTGGAAATTGCTCACAGTTATACCTTGCCACCACTTCTTTCTTTTCAAACCACAATTTAGGAAGTGTTCTGCATATGATGAGGTACATCTTGTTACCTGCTGTTGCTCTGGGACCTTGCACGTTGCACTGTGCACTAAAAAAGTCGCATTATCCTATATTTGTTATTTTATAGAATTACAATGGACTGCAATATTAAAAGGCATTTATTTCAACAGCCAGTGTGGATGATGCACTCTCAGGCCTTTCATAGAAGAATAGATAGAGGTGATGCTGTGAGCTTGCATGCTGAAATGTCTGTGTGCTTATTCCAGCTGTGTCTACTGGGCATTCCCAATTCTCCCTCCCTGCCTATCTGATCCAGTGCTCAAACTTACTAAAGCAGACCCTCTCAGCACCAGCACTGCTCCTGGAGCCTGGGAACATTTTCAGCTGATTAGACCATTCAGCATTGTTGTATTCTGGTTCTCACCAGCATGTCTTCTTCACTTTGTCCCATATGTTTGGGCTAACCTTCCTTTCCCCTTACAAATCATCCCTCTGTGAACTACCGGCATCTCTACCCACATATTTTTGTATGCACCTCTGTAGGAAATGTATGAAATCAACATACCTTAAGAGCATCACAAGCAGGTCAAACTTCATATTCCGAATGAAAAGTTGCTTCAGCCTCTCACTTGCTTCCTTCTAAATACAATTGTATCTGGTATCTTATAAACCAGTTCCAGGATATTCCATCTGCTCTTGTTGCTGATCATAAGTCTACTGTGTCTCTTCTCTGAATACTGGCTTGGCTTTGCACAGATTTTATACAGAAAATGGTCAGAATAAAAACTTGCATTGATTTCACTGGCAGAAGTTGAGATTTTATCTAGTTTGTTGCTGGTGTGCAAAGTCAAGTGAAAATATTTTGTCCAAATAAACAATTACTCAGGAGATGTGAGTGGATAGAAATGATCATTAAAGTCATCATTTTGTTTCAACAGAATGGAAAGTTTGTTTCTAACTTGCATATTTTAAATAGATTCTTTTATTTTCAAAATAAAAATATTGTCATCCAGAGGTGGTTTTAACCTGGGCAATGGGCGGGTTCTTGTCCAAATCAGATCTCACCAGCCTATTTCAAACCACTGCTGAGGAAAAGAGCAGAAACTCGTGAGTCTTTTTGATATGTAATCTTAGGTTTTTTCTCAAGAAGAGTAAGAAAAAGCTTTGTGCAAAATAATAAAAGCAATGTGAAGGTCATCCAGCACCCCTGGAAAGCTGGACCGAGCTTGAATACTCTGAGTTTTAAGTACTTTAGTACCTTTTCCTATATTTGCAATACCAATAGCACAATCCCCACCAGAGATGTGGACTAGGACTGTCCCAGTGTCCCAGTGGGTAGCTGGTGTTCTTTCACCACTGAAAGTCATGAGATTCTGTCAGTTACACTGAAGGCTGTTTTATTTGCAGTCGGGTTTTTTTTTCTTTTTTTATATAAGTAATTTGAATAATATGCAGCAAATTGAATGACAGATACAATTTTGAAGGCTAAAAACCTAAAACCTTTAAGCAGTGATTTAAAAGCTAATTATTATGGATACAGCCATTCAACATTCACTTCTTAATATTGTTCCCTCAAGAAATAGTGATTTAGTCAACCAATTATTTTATCTCTTTTAGGGATACTTTCTTAATTGCAAAACAATCTAAAAATATAATCAGCATGCTAAATACATGTGGTATCTTGTTTAGAATGCCATGTTGGAGGAAGAATGCAATTAAACTGTCAAAATGTAATTGTTTCTCGTATTTAATTTAAAGAGGCTGATTCACATTTGCTTTTCATGTTTAGGAGTTGAAAAACAAAGCAAGCTACCAGTGCAACTACCAGTTTTTAATAAAGGCAACATAAGCTTGAAGCACTGACGAAAGCTGCCTCTGTCATGAGATATTGTTATCAAGAGATAGGAAAACGTTCATGTTTTTTCACTCCTCACATAACTGCAGTTCAGAATTCAGAGTTTCAGCATGTAAACTGATATTGGTAATTTCAGGTTTAGCTCTAACATGGAGTGATGTATAAATTGCAGAGTCTCCATCTGCCCTTTGGCTTTGGAGACAATGGTCCTCAGACATGTCTTCCACACACTTATTTCTTCCTTACTACTGGAGTAGGCTTGGAGGAAGGGGACTTTGATCTGGGGTCTATCACATTTGACTTTCCAACCCATCACTGCTGCTCTGGCAGAAGGGAGATATGCAGTGACTTCACCCTCGTATACCTGCATCCAAACCCCCCTGCCTGGTGACAGATCATCCAGATTTGCCTTTTTAGCCATCCCACCCTGAGTGACAATGTAAACAACAAAGAATTGCATTCCTGGAGTGCTGTTTCACAGGATTCAATCTGTCAGTGTGGTGGAAGGAAATGCTAGACACATTTAGGCAGGTGCATCATCTTCAAAGACAGCTCTGAGCAAAGAATTCTACTTATGCAGATACCCATAGATATTTTCATCATGGTGCCAAAACAACCAGCTTTTGCTTTCGGGTCAAAATAAGTAGGTTTTTCTCCTTTTTAAAAAATGTCAGCAAGCCTTTGCACCTTTTTTGGTAGCAAAAGACTTCTTTAAAGTTGTATGACATCCAGTTACGGAAAATCTTTGAGTGAAATTAATCCAAGTCTGCTAGGCCCATGTCAAGTTGTCAGGAGCTTTTTGATCCCACTTATCTCCTGAGCAGAGATAGAAGCCCTGAGGAATCGGTAGCACTGAGATTTAACTTCAGATCTTAGACAGGGTGGAAATCTTCCAGTGAGCACCACGCTGAATTTCAGTTTGTGGTAATAAATGTGATATCACAAATTATTCCAACCAACTCACCCAAACAACTTACACTTGGGTATTGCTGCCTAAAGTGGTACATAGTCTGGTGAATAGGCATGAAGAGCACATAGAAATGGAAGGCAAAAAAAGTCACAATCATGCATACATTTACAGAAATGAATGTCAGATTTGCCTTGATATGTAATCTAACAGTTTATTTGGGGAACTGTATTATTATTAAAATGCTCCTATATGAGTACTTTATGAGTGAAAGTATAGATTAAACTTTTTCCTTGGTAAATGTATTGTTTCTTGTGTATAATTTGTAGCCTCTGTATGTTATTGCTATACAAACTGAGTGGATTTATTTTAATTTTAGTTTTTATGTTTTGTCAATTCTGTAACTAGAACAATAAATAGCACTAGTAGATCGTTATCCCATCTATATTGCACAGCCTTTAGAGAGGCCTGAGGACATCAGCTTAGCAGGTGGGTTTCCCACTTATTTGTTGCCAGCAGAGTAGATATGCAGGCTTATTTCTACATACAAAGGCAAGATGTAGCAGAAAGGTGGTTAAGGAACTGTCTGCCTCTATCCCTTAACATTTCCCCTTCAACGTACAGTACTATCCTTATTTCATAACACGGTCCAGCTGCATGTGAGATGCTATACAGAAAGGGAGCATGCTTGGTGCAATTGAAGTACTAACTTTGGCAAGGCTTACAGCTATACCAAAGCTGAATGGACATGGATTTACACAAATTTGCAGGTAAAACATCCCTTTCTATAAAAAGAAATCCCTGTAGAATACTTTCACCTGTAGTCCTACCCCAAGAAAGACATGCAGCATGGAAAAAAGCCTGCCCATGCAGTTGATGGAAATGATGTTTTATAATGAAAAGTGCAGGGTGACTTTAGACCCACAACTCCTGTTAGAAATATAGTGATTGAGTGGTAGCAAATCTCCTTGTAGTTTGAACAAGAGGCCTGATTCTTGGGTAGCAGCTAGGGAACAGGCAAGAGAAGAGACCCCAAGCCCATACTGTCCAATTTAATAGTTATAAGAGTATTTGGCCTCAAATGTGTGAGAGCAACTCCTATCCACATTTCTTTTGTTTTTTGTGTCTATATTGTTCTGCTCCACCATAAAAAGGAAAATAGATTGTGAAAACACAGGAGTGTCCATCAGAATTGACCTGGGTTTCCTGCAGGCTTTTTGCCTCTCCTGCGGCAGCATAGAGAGATAAAAGCAGACCAGGCTCCTGAGGGCCTGTGGGTCCAGGTACATCAGGATGCTGAAAGGCTGCTCTCTGCATCACTTCCAGGTCCTTCTGTAACATTTACCAGCTAGTAAGCTCCAGGATAAAGAAAAGCCACCACTTTCCCTTCTCTATGTTATCACCTCATCAGCATGCTACTGACCGGAATCCAGGGCAAGTCTGTGCTATGGATACTGCATTTATGTCTGTTACTTGCTAATGAAGGAAAAGCCCAATATCCACAACCAGAAGTGTGGAAGGGGGATGCATTCTAACATCTCGATCCTGCAAATCCTCAAGTCCTGCCCTAGCTCTCAGTGGCCCCACCAGGGCTCTGCAGACATGGAAGCAGATCAAAAACTTTACCATCATCCATATGCTCCTGTAGCCATCCTCATGTGAACAAAAAAAAGTGGATTTGTGTGTGCCAGGTCAGGCCTTGACTCGACTCTGGGAACTTCATACCAGATTTGTATCCCGTAAGAACAGGCATTAGGGTTGCCAGTTTGAAATATGACAAAACCCAGCCGCCTCAGACAAATGGCTGCTACCCACGCTCAGCTTCGTCTGCACATGTGCGGTGCTCGGGATAACAACTGCCAAGTCTACAGTAAAAGAGGCCAGGCAGGAAGCCAGCCACATGGCAACTCTAAATGATATTAATAAGACTTTATAAAAAGTTAAAAGCACAACGTAGCTTTTCAAAGTGTTTCTCCAAGATCTCTACATATGTATAGGTGTTTCATGTCTATGAGATAGAGGCTTGGGGTAAATTTAATGCAGTATACTTTTCTGCTGAAGAGTTGTACTTTTTTCCCTCCTGAAAGCTGTTGGTATAAAATGGGACTCATTAAAAACACCTTGTGTTTTGCTTTTAGAAATCTCAAATTTATGTCATTTGCCAGATCATTAGAAAGTGATGCAGCATCAGCAACTGAAGGAGCCTTATCTTGCAAGAAACATAATATTCTTGCTGCAGTCAATAGCAGTAAAAGGGTGCTTAGCACCTTTCAGGAGATGCTGAGCGTCTCTCACAGGCCTAAGTCCAGAGATAGCATTCCCAAAGGACAGATACAAGGATATTAAAAAAGACTTTGATCAAAGAAATATTGCTTCTTTCCTCCTTTCACTAAGCAGATGTGCAACGTGTCTTGGGAAAGAAATAGAAAAATTCCTGAGTGATTTATTTGATGAACCTAGTTTTAACCCAGGTTATTGCATGCCTGATATGGTGATGCTAGTTATTAGTTTCCAGTTGAAAATGACCAGATAGAGGACATATTCACTTCATCAATATAATACATTTATTGGTTGTCAAGAGAGTCACATCACACAGATATGTAAATCTATCACTTTGTCTTAAAAGTGTATTTCTCTATTACAATGTCGCTTGATGTATGTTTTAAGGCAGTAAGACCTTTTAAATATTGAAAAAAACAAGACAAGGGGGCAGATTTGTCTATTCTATCACAGGATTTAAGACATTAAAAGCAGACGCATCATTTATAAAAGTAGGATTTTATCAAATACCGTTGTAAATGAAAGACTCATATCTACCATATGTAGATATGTGAATTAAAGAAACCTTCTTTCCCAAGAAAATTAACAGACTCTTTTGCTAGCATTAAGGTGGATTAACCCATGAAGCTGGTTATTTGTTGACCACAAATCTCGATTTTCCGTGTCAAAAATAAAACAGAACAGACTTTTTGTTTACATTATATGAAAAAGAAATGGTTTTAATTCTGATATATGGGCCACTGCAGTAATCCCAACTTTGAAAAAAATACCTTCAACATTGGAACTAGAGGAACTCAAGGAAGTTAGATGCAATTTAATGGACCTTTACCATTAAAAACTGCAGGAACTATCAATAGCAATAAATATTAAAAATAACAAGAAACTCCCTAATCCATATTTCTCTTGTCAAAATGTGCAAACCCAGCTTTCCTGAAATATAATATCATTCTATATTCCAAAACAATAAGTAACACTAAGCAACGTGATATATTATGGTACAAGGGTCCAATGCTGCAATGGTGGCATGTGCTGACTAACAACTCTCCCTGCACGGTGTAGAGTAAAACTAGGTTGCTCAAGTACTATGAAATACTGAAAGAGAGCCTTATTATCTTCTATTGACCATGTTTTTTTGTGATGGGACAGAGCAATATGGCACATGACTCATTTGAATCGACAAGAAACCTGTCAGTAGTTACAGTGAGATTTGTATCAGGCTCTTAGGAAGCAGCTTTAGCACCATAAGCTAGAAATTATGTTAAAGGAGAACAAATATTACTTATTTTGATCATACAATAATGAGTTATTGTGAGTGCTTGTTAGCTGTCTTGGTTACAAATGCAAATGAATTGCAGGACTAAGTATGAGACCTCTATGTGCCAAAGAGAAGAAATCTGTCTTTGAAGGGATACTGCACTCTGGGGCTAATTCAGTAGATCCTCTGTACGTAAAACTGCTCCCAAACTTAAAAAACTTCTGTGTTTGCAGTGCCCCTGGAATTGGTGCTATATCTTCCTGGTTAAAGCACATGGTAATTTACCAGCTGGGCGTCCTGAAAAGGATGTTGCTAGGATAGACAAGAACATGGTAATTACTTCATATGCAACCAATTTAAAAAGAGGAGAGGTAAGCATGATAGGGGGAGTTACAGAGCGTGTCAGAAAGGAAATAAAAATGATACTACATAACTAAGATGCAGATTTTTAACTCCTTATTTGAAGGGCTCTAAATGCACAAAACTGTAAGGAAGAAGAGCTTTCAATCAAGTCTAAGGTGTTCTAACCTAGAATTTTTGTGGAGTTCAAGACAGAGGTTTGAAGCAGTTGAGAAGTGTGGGTTTGGGTTCAGATCTTTGATTCCAGTTCACCTCCCATGAATACTCAGCTAAGAGTACCATAACCAGTTTTTAATTCATCAGTTTACATTGTAGAGTCTCCACTGTTGCAACTCACCACTTTGCAAAATGTAATTCATCATCACAGATAAAAGAATGCTAAGACTCAAAAATCACCAAGATTGAACATAGCCTGAGAAGTTTCACTGGTGTACAGTGTTCATAGCTGGCTGCCTGGGCTTTGTGAGTTTCCTTTGAGCAGAATGGCCACTTCAAGAAGGAGAAGATACAATCATTACAATGATTGCCAATTTGGTTATGCTAAGAGAAGCTGCTGTACAACAAACAATAATTTGTGGCTACTGCTTTTCAAATACTCCTAAGAAAACCTCCTATGAGATTGTGCATGGAAGTGCCTAGTGCGTCATCATGAGGCTTCCGGGAGAATTTCCTGGTGTGAATTTGGGATGATAACATTACGCAGCTACATTGAGGTCAATGGTGAACCCAACCATAATGATGCTGAGACCGCCATGAAGCAGAGCAGCTCTGCATGGTGCATGTGCTACATCATTGCAGAGAATGTTGCTGACTTCCTGTTAGGATTTAAAGAAACCCTGCATTGTTGAGAATGTTTTCATGTCTGTTTTCCTGTTCCCCTGGCTTCATTTGCAAGGACAGAAGTTTCTGGGCTCAGAACCTAATAAAATGGTCCAAATGAGTTAAAACAGAGGTGGGGAAATGGAAATGTTTTCCTATCATTTTAAAAGAGCTGTTAACCGCAGTTTCTGCACTGGAATAAAAATAAATACTGATACTCCACTTTTTCGTGCAGTTGACCTCCTACTTTCCAGCCAAAACTACCTAAGGCTCTAGATGTTTTAGGTGTAGCACATACCCATATGAACAGGTTTTTCCTGGATGTATCCACCTGCTAGAGACAGCTTAGCTGCAGGATCCTGGATTTAACAGCACTCACACAACCTCTCACCCTTCTCAAAGTGAAGAATACACCCTGGGAATTAATTTGTTTTTTGTGGTAATCCCATTGGGGCCCAAGACTCTGCAGCTCTCTGCAGGGCTGCCTTGAAAGAGGTGGAGACAGGGCTCTGATGAGGTGAGAGAGTTTGCAGGTACTCAGTAGCCAGCAAAGATACCTGGTTCATAATAACAGGTACCAACTGACCTTGTCTGCAAGCATCCCATGACTGACTGCACCTGCCTCTTCCTTCCCCCCCCATCACTGCTAGCATATTATCTCCTGCCTTGGTCCTCTCTTTTTCCTCCTCTTTCTGCCCCCCAAGCACCCTGATTCTCCCCTGGCTTTACCCGTATGTACACACATCTGCCTGCATGCACTGAGCATTGCAGTAGTAGTAGCTTTTATTACTCTCAGTTCTTTATTAATGCCACATGTGCTGTTGTAAGGTTAAGTTATTAAGTGATATCCAATAATTGTCTCTGCTCTAAAGTGGACGTTTCATTTAACTATACTCATGTGGATCTGTTTCAGTACCATTTATCATGACCACATTTTAAGAAACATTTCAATAGGCTATTTCTCTCTTTTCTTTCTTTAACGTAACTAGACCTAAAAGGTCCCGGTCAAAAATTAAATACAATTACCTTTGGAACAGCATAAGGGAATGCGGGGTTCACATGTGCTTTGGAACTTAAAATATGTATTCTACCAGGCTACCTTCTCAGCTGTGGAGTTAATTTTACTGTATTTGTGCACTTGCTGGAAATGCTTACATGAAGGCACACAATGACCTGTTTAGTTTGCAGGAGAAAATGATGTCATTTGCAAGTAAGCTTTCAGCTGTGATATTTTATAATTGTTTAGATGAAAACCTGATAATCCTCTACTCCTTCACATAAACTGCAATCCATCTTTAAAACTGTGATAATTCATAAAACCTGCAGCTTAATAAACTAACAAACCCCAGGCCTATGTTATTTTAAGGGAAGTCAATCTTTGATCAGTCAAGCTGAAATGGGTCTGATAAGTGGAGGCCTTACTCACAGGCAGCAGCACTCCAGTTTGTTATTGCTATTTGCTCATCATCCTCAAGTGCAAAATAAGCAGAAGTCTTTCGGAGCTTCTTATCTCTTTTCACTTTCTTCTCTAGATCTCTGTCGCTTTAATCCAGCATGTCTGCTGCTGGTTAACAAGGAAATCCTGTGTCAATTATCGCCAACAACTTCCTGCTGTGAAGCTGTGGGGAATCAAAGCTTTTGAGAGCCTTTTTCACACCAGAGAGTAGTGCAGGGCCTAATTAAATGGCCCTCATATCCTGCAGCCTACTGGTGGCCAAATGATAGAGAGCTAATGAATGATAACGAATTTTTCTCTAGGAATTGTTTTGATTCTTCCGGTCAGTTGTGCTTATTGAGTTGTGGCTCATTGTTTGCGCTTAGGGCTGAGGAGGGCATCAAAAGGCAAAACTTGGGGCACGATACCGATCTGTTTGGTTTATTGTGCACAGACCTTCGATTATATAAATATATATATTGCATATCGGGAAGGCTATTTGTTAAAAATTGCTTTGCTGAAATGTGTTGCCCTCTTTCCTCGATATGAATTGCTTTGGTGACTCTCATACACATGTGGGCTGCAAAATTGTCCTATAAATCCCTCTCATAAATGCTATCGCTACAATATTATTTTTACAGAATCACAGAATAAGGTATCTGCCATCGCTCGTGCACAGCTGCCCCGGCTCCCCCTCCTCTTTCTTCTTCTCTTTTGAAATTGTTCTCTGAAAAACTCGATCTCCTGCCCCAACAAAACTGCAGCTCTTGTATGGCTGCTGCTGGAGATTACCTAACCTTATGCTAAAACTGCATTTAAAAAGCGCGCAAGTCTATGCATCTCTGCTGCTCTAAAGTTTGGACAAGCACCCTGAATCACCTCTGCTGCCTTTGCCTGCGCAGTGATGCTGTTCTGAGAGCACTTGGTCCTTGAGGTCCTGTGCTGAGCACTGCCTGCATTAGTGCCCGAGTAAGGTTACCACCAACAGAACAACCTTAGGAATAAATAAAATACTCAAGCAAGATACTTCCATTTACACTGATTGTTCATTTCTGAGGTCCTATCGTAGTGCATGTGTATGAGGTGACAGGGTTAGAGGTACCATGGGAACCCTAACTCTGAATTTCCTGACTTTAATGGTTTTACATTACAACTTTAATGTTCCATTAGCATGGTTTTTTGTAGCTAATTTCCTTGGGGAGCTTGAGAGAGTTCAGGTTCTTGGATTATTTTGTTTTATATTTAAATAAAAGCAGGAGAAGGATGCTCAGCCCTGCCCAGCTGCTTTGGAATGTTGAAAAGGATTTAACAGGAATCTTTCTTTTTCTAGGGAAGAGCAAATCGGAAATGCCAGTCAGAAGTTATGCACACCTGCTTTCAAATACTGAAAAGCTCAGGGGCTGTCCTGCCTCATTACAGCCTCATTCCATACCTGGAGCTCTGGCTGACATAAGATACTGCTAAGGTATGTTTTGGTTGTGAGTTGGTTTGGGGGGTTTTATTTGCTGTTTGGTTGGTTTGGGGTTATATGCAAATGTTTTTGGCAATGAATCTTGTAATTTTGAAAAGCCTCACCTTAACTAAGCTTTCTTCCCTTCACATTCAAATTTATTTACAGTACAAAATCTGTAAAGTGCTTGACGCTTCTCTTGCATCCAGACAGCACTTACATGTAAGGGCTTAAAGTCTAAGACGGAGACAGGGGAAGAGAAGCACCATGACAATTTGGCAGGCAGTTTGATGTGCTGCAGGTTGCATGGCAGAAAGCTGTTGTTCATCTCAGCAAAGCAAAATGTTCAGTGAGAAACTGAGAGGTGCAGGAGCAAGGCATAAATAACTATTTCACAGCGGTCATCTTAAATGAACCAAAAGCCAATTGCTCTTTATATCTCAACCTTTCAGAGTGGAAAGAGAAACTTGGCTGCTGTGGCGCAAAGGTGGTCAACAAGTGCCAGGCAAGAAGGAGGAAAAGAAGGTAGTAGGGGAGACAAGAGGTTACCGAGGTGGGTTACAGGCTTCTGCAGTTAGCATTTGTTAGTATTTGGCCACTGCAGCTCAAATACTTGGACTTTGACTGTGCTTTCTTGGGTCAGGTGAGTATAAGCGTACCATCCATTTAAAAAGAGTCTTCTCCTTTGCGAGTATCAGAAGCCAGGCCTTTGATTTTTTTATTATTACTTTCAATAATAAATTTGGGAATAGTTTTTATTTACTATTTATTTGTCTATTTACTTATTTATTTCTGTACTTGCATCTTTTAATTCCAGAATTCTAGGTGTGCTGGTTGCAGGGAATGTTAAGCTTCAATGAAACTGGGAAGTCTCCCATTACCACATGGCTCCAGGGGCTTGGGATTCAAGAAAAACACCTGTGAAACACTGTGATTAAAGTTATCAAGAGCCAAGCAGCAGTTTCCTCCCTTAGATAATGAGTGATAAAGTTGCTCTGAGAATATGGATGAGGCAGTCTTTCCTTTCTCTTTTCTTCCTTTCCCTGCTAGCCCTCTGATCACGGAGCCCTGGCTGCTGTTCACAAACAAGAGAGCATTGGCTGTGGATTGTATTTTCCCTGGTATAAATGATTCACTTGCAGCACTGCTCTGTCTCCAGCAGCCAGTAGAACTCCTGCCATCAGTTATAGAATGCTCCAGGGTTTAAGCAGCAGAAGAAGCAAGTTTTAAGGCCCCAAGACAGAAGAGCATCTTAGCAGATGTGTGCTAAGTATCCAAGTGTCCTTTCCTGGTGCTCACTTTTATGTTTAAGATTGCAAATGGGGTTATGAATCTTGCTGAAATGAGGAGTTAAGCCAATATCTCACCACTCAGGTACTACCTCTGATCTTCTTAACAACTGTTGGCACAATGAGCATTTGCTACCTTATGGAGTGCAAATTTTATTTGCTAGTTTTGGAACCAATTAAATAGATTGATAGATCAGTTAAGGGTATTACCCATATCAGTACACTGACATGTGGCATCTTGCTGTATAGGTGACACAAATAATTCTTATGCATATTCTTCTATTTTTCGTAAGGATATATATTTTCCCCCTTCAATTAGGGTTAAAACCCCCATACCCACTAATTACAGTTTGTATCAGCTGTAAAAACCTTATTTTTGTGCATTTTTACACCTCCAGAAAACAAAGTCTTAAATGTATAGCGCTAGTGGATATTTGCTAACAGATGACATAGGGCGATGAGGCTAAAAGGAAATAGTTTTTAAACAGTCATTCTGTGCTTCCTCTGAAAGTGCCAAGAACGTTTTAGGGTTCACAAATCATGGGCCATATTTTACTTCCAGCTCCACCAGTATAAATTTAATACTCTGCATAAAACAGAATTTGACCCATACTTTTTAAACTTCCAAATATATTACTTAATAACAAAATAAATACACACACTTTCAAATCCATGGGGAACTTTACCTGACAATGTAATGGTCTAAACTGCTTCAAGGATTTGATAATAATTCATCACAAGAATATTTCAGCTCGTTGTATTTGTTTCTTCTCCCCAGGACTAGAATATTTCTTTTATTAAAAATTATAAAGACTTGATTGTGCTTTCATTTTAAACATCGCTGCACCAGGTCTGATATAAAGTTATTAATTTTTTTACCCTGGTCTGCTTCTCAGATGGAAACAGAGAGTATTTGCTTCTATTCACACCATACAGCAAACTATGAATATTATTTCAGTTATGATTTCCTATGTGTCTGTATTAAGGAAAGAGTGGAAATAAAGGACAAAACCAATAAAGATTCAAAACCAAAAGCATATGTACGGGAGAGTAATACACAAAACAAAACAGGGGCTGTTAAACAGATGACTCCACTGAAATGTGAAATATTCCACAAGTTTTAGCAACTTTGAAATGCTGCGCTTTCTACATTTCATCTATTAATCATCTGAAAGGACTTTTTTGGGGAGCCAAAAGACAAAGTACTCTGTAACTGCATTACTGATTGTACACATGTAACTCCAGCCATAACTACATTGACAAATATGAGTTAAAAACAAGGCAGTGGCAATACATTAAAAATGTATCAATGACCATCAGAACAAAAATATGGCAGATTCCTAGGCAAATGGCAATAAACTGGACTATAAAAATCAGGAAACAGACGGGCTGACTGTCTAGAAAACGTTAGGAATGAAGAAAAGGGACAATTTTGATGGAATGTTTTCAGACAAAAATTAATTCCTTCACCACTGAAATGAGTCAAATAATGGAAAAGCTGGAAAAAAAAAAAAGTCCACAATAGGCAAATCCCTGTAGATCCCAAGCAGACAAAACTTCCAACACCAAATAAAACACTGTTCCCACTTAGGCTTCACATTATCAGCTTCCTTTGGGAAGGTTCAATAATTGACAGAACCAGTTATTCCAATTAAAAAAAAAATAATAAGAAAAAGAATCTGCATATTAAATAACACAGTTGTAGAGTAAACACAAAAGTCAGCAAAAGAGCAGTAAAAATACCTTTCCTCCTAGCAATATACTATTCATTTAGTTGCCTGGAGAGTATCACTCATGAGTCCTTTAAGTACTGTCACAACAAATCATTGGAAACTGATGAATACACAATCCAGGATCCCAAACAACAAACTATTACAAACTATCTATGTGTGAAAAGACTGCTGGAAATTCCTCTAAGCCTCTGTAAATAGCTTTGAGTGAGGCTGGTTGAGGGCCAGATGCCCACCAGAGACAAATCCTGATTTTTAACTTCACTATAGCTGTGCATTTTATACCCAGCAATGTCTTTCCCTTCTGAAAATGTGAGACCTCAGTTTTTATTTCCTCAATCAGGAAACTAAGACAATAACGCCTCTTGGTGCAACCAGCCTATATGCAAAGCTAAAGTGTAAAAGTCATGTGAAGTTTTAAAACCTGGATAAAATTTAGTAGTTATTCCTAGATAGCTGTTATGAAAGCAAAGCATCAAAATGAAAAGGTAATCTAAATTGGCCAGGGCAATATGATCTCACCACAAAGTTTACATTTAAACTTTATGTTCCTCTATAGAGGCTTATACTTTATGCAGGGTATCTCCAAGAGCACCACAATAACAGCCAAAGAGCCAATACAGTTAAATGTGTATTACAAACACATGGCACTTGCCTGGTTTTCTCCAGCTGGAGATACATCCTGATGTGTGTGTGGGGAAAAAAGAAGATATTTGAAAGCATAAAAAGGTACATTTTCACATGGATTTGGGTTTTTCAGAATGTGCTCCGTTTTTCCTGAGCCATGCCAAAATACCTCATCTGTAAACTGAACACTTGAAATTGTTTCATTTACATGTTCATTTACTAATTGATCTATTGAGTGGAAGGGATATTCAGGTTAAGAACAAACAAATAAACCAACCTGATCTTTAAGTATTCTGTCATCTTAACCGCTTTTGGAATGCTGATGCTTACTGAATTGAGCTGCCAGGACCATTGCAGCCAAAATAAATGCACTCAAATTGCTAGAAAGAAATGGGGGGAAGGATGCTGTGTGCCAGGGATGTGTCTGACCCTGGGAAACTGATTAATGCTTCTGGTCATTAAATATACTTCAGGAAAACAGATAGGCACAGGTGAGGGATTATTTTCAAGATGAAGGCATGTGGCTGAATAATGATAACCTTACTCTTACAACGGGGCTGAGCTGAGCAGAGCCACTCATTTGAGGAATTTAAGCAAAACGTGACCCTTTAAAAGCACTTTCCATTCATAGAAATTCAATGGTTACATTTGGAGACTTTAAGGCAGAGTGACTCAACACATTATGCTAAAAAATTTGAGGACGGCAGGTTTTTTCCTCTGCAAGGTATTTCTTCATTGGAATTTGGATTGTCCCCCCACCCAATGCATCAGAATAGACCACAGCTTTCCGTAAGTGCCTGACTGGCTTCCTTTATATGGTGGAAATTGCATGAGTACAATGAAATCCCTCTCTCTTTTCTTGTATATATTCTTCTTCTTTTTAACTAAACCCCAGAAATACAAACCTGGGGGTATTTTTAGGGAAATCTCAGGATTCTGAAAATATGCAGAGCATTTGATCTAACAGCCGAGTATCTGAGACTGAGGTCTTCATGATTTCCTTCCCTTCTTCTGTCTTTTTTTTTGTTTCCTTCTCATCTGAAACAAACTGCTTATCAAAGCTCAGTCACTGAGCCTAATGCTTTGCAGTGCATGAGACACTAAACTCAATAGACATTCTGCTCAGTTAGCTGTGAACATCACATCTTTCTTTCCAGGAATAAAGGTTCCAAATGTCAATAGCAGTTTTAGCCATGTTTGATAGGTAATGTCTGAGACGGTGCTTCTCAGACCCTAGCTGTAAATGAGGATTACTAAGAATTTTTATGCATTTTGTCATAAACTGAGACCAACTGTGAAGTGACACTGACATGTACCAGCAAAAAACCGACAAAAATCAAATGCTTTTCTATGCCAATTGCGCACAAAGAGTTGGATCTAAGCATTATTATAGCAGAGCCTTTCATGTTGCTATAGCCGTGGTTGTGTTTGCATTTCCATAATAAAACCTATTTTCAGGGGGTTTATAACTCGGCTGTAAGGAATTTACTCTGTGCTCCAACTTGGCATAACAAGGTATCAGCCAGAGAGCTGCAGCCCTCGAGCTTTTACACTCCCTCTCTGCTGCAGGAAGAAAGGGTTTGTTTGTTTGCTTGGAGGTGTTTGCTGAAATTCATTCTGGAAAGCCAACATGAGCATGTTTAGGACCAAAGGCTAGTCCCAAACCTCAGTCTGTCTGCAAGAAGTCCTGGTGAAAAGTAGTGAGGGGAACTCTACATAGAGTTGGGTACCAGAAGATGCATGTGTGAGGCATTTTTATGAAAAGCCAACCCCATACTCAGTCTGGTGTTCATTCCTTCATGTGTTAGGTGATAAATTGCTTGTAGTAACACAAAAATGCACATTTTGCAGGCCTGGTGATTTGGGGGGAAAAGTAAGAGAAATCAAGCAGGAAAAACTGAAGAAATAAGTTTCACAGAGAGCTGACAGTGGGGGGAGCAGCCTGGTTTCTTACAAAACAGAGTTTCAGTCTGTTCTGCTGCATTGGGCTCTGAGCACAGGGCCCACAGGGAAATACAGCTGCCGTGTAAGTGCGTGGTGGGAGAGGGAGAAGGGATTTTTTAGCTTCTTTTCAGACAGCTGGAGCGTGAGAAGTTGGAGAATGGATGCATTAAACTAGAGCCTGTGCTTAGTGCAAGCCACTGCAGAGGTTGGTACGGCAGGTAATGGGCTCCAAGGGACCCTCTGCTTAGCAGCTGTGCTGTGTTTCCCACTGGAGCTCTTCCAAAACAAATGGCTTTTTCTTGGGGGACTGTAGGTAAGACTAGGAGTCAGGAAGTAATAAAATCTCATTATTACTATTTATTGTTAGTAAGCATTTACACAATGGTAATATCTGTAGGTGCCAGCCAGGTACTAGCTGTTTCTCCATCGCACTCTTTATCTCAGCTAGCCCTCAATGACTCAACATCAGGAGCACGAAGCCTTTGGAAGTCTGGACTTCCCTATGACTTTGCATGTCCTGGTCCTTTGTAAGGACTGATTGTTAGAGCTCACCATCGGGAGGATGGGGTCTGATACTCAGTCTTTCTGGAGAACCTGTCACGCTGGAGTATCTGGTGTATAGCTACATTCCCCAGTACTACCTATAACATGAATGGACTTCTCCCAGTCACTTATTTAAGGAGTAAGTGGGGGGAGGGCAGACAAGTCTTTACAAGCTGCAAAGTTACTCTATCTACAAGGCACAGACAGAGCCAGAACCATGGGGAACACAGGATGGAAGCAATCTGCAGAGCAGATTTGCCTGGAGCTATGCTGCCTTTGAAAGCAGTGATACTGCTGGCGGTGTGGGGAGGGAGACAGGCAGAGATGCTGAGCTACACCTGTATGGCCTGTACCACCACTGCTTCCCTCAGCACTCCTCTATGCCCCCTGCTCCTACCAGGGTAAGACTCGTACCAGAGGGGCCTGGGGTTAAAGTATTCCTGATCCTCCCTAGACCTAACAGTCCCAAAGGAGCTTTTAGAGTGCAGGTATTTGTGCCACCGACATTGGGTAGCTTCATCCCTTCACCTCTCAGCAATCAGGTGAATCCCTGATTCCTTCCCACTCCTCAACACATCTGAGTGGGGAAGGGGGTCGAAGGGGTTTTGAGGTGCTGAAAATGTTCCTCCCAGGCAGGAGGAGAAAGCTGTCCTGCTACCCCTGAGCTGTCCACACAGGTGCTGGGGTGCTGGAGGATGCACAAGGGCATGGATGGGTGCAGGGATCAGAAGGACCATGAGAAACTGGTGACCAAGGGATGGCAGCTGTAAAGGTGATATTGTCCCTCCTTCTCCCCATATTTTTTTGTGCCACTTTAAATACACTTTAAAACACCATCACTGCATCCATCATGTTTCCTTGGGGCAACTGAATTTAGTGAGGAGCTGGATCTCTTGCGCTAGGGCAAAGCAATGACACCCCTGCAGGGAAAGGACTAACTCCAGACTAAATATCCTGAAATACTGTCAAATACTGTTCAAAATGATTGTAATTGACTTTCAGTGTGTGTTCCTTGGTTTATCTTTATTTTTATGCTACAGACTCATTTGGTGTTTGTATATTTTGCAAATGTAATTTGAAAATCGTCCACATAAGATAAATTTCCCTAACAAGATGTGATAGGGAATTCGTGTCAGGCATAATAGGCTATCAAAGGAAATGTTGCATTTGGATCTTTTGTGCTATACATATGAAATGTACCAAGTAATTATAAATTCTACAGTATCAAAATTGTCCATTTATGAGACAAATAGTGCTAAAAAGGGGCTTTTGATATTCTGATTGTATTAGCAATAGATTAAACCCTTCTGGGCCAAATTCACCCCTGGAATAACTGTTTAAACAAGGAGCATATGTTCAAGGCCAGGTTGGGTGGAGCCCTGGGTGACATGGTTTGGGGGATTGGAACTGGATGATCTTAAGGTCTTTTCAAACCCTAACTGTTCTATGATCTATGATTCTCTGTGTTTAAGTATTTTCTATATTGTAACTAATACTCAGATAAATTTCTATGCAGTGACTATTCCCTATGGTAGCTGAAAAAAATGAGCCAAACATTTAATTTGGTTCCAACTCATATTTCAGTTGTTCCTTAGGTTACATTTTTTCAGCTTTTGACTAAATTCTAGAATTTATGTCAAGATGAGATTTAATGTAAACCCATTTTAAGAGTAAAATATTGTCAGGCGTGTTTACAGGGAGCAAAGTAATCATGGTAGGTGCATTTATTGCAATGAGCTTTAAGTGCATCTGCCCTATTTTTATGACTCTTTCACAGATGTTTTTGTTGTTGTTTTTTTTTTTTTTTTTCTAATTGGTGCATATCACTTTTGATTTTCAGTGGAGATTTCTTAAGATACTAATGATGTTTCCATTGGAATTTGGAAAGGGACCTTTGACTCCTCATTGGCTTTATTTACAGTAAGAAATATATCACATTAGAAAATGAATTAGCTAGCAGGGATTACCTCACAATACAGTAAATATGGACTTAATTCTTGATGAATATGGTTTGTTAGAAGTGCTGTGAGACACAAAGAATATTTTTAAATATGCCAGGTCCATGTCTACATTAAGGGCTGAACCATGTGTAGCATTACATGGCCTAAAACATCCTATTTTCAGACAGGAGATGTTCTCTGGCAGACTGATAGTCTGAGCTAAATTCTGCTTCAATAACCAGGAAACAAATCCCAAAATTATCTCCTTTGCATCTTCCCATTCCCACAAGGAATCTCGTGTATTTCACTGACCCTGAGCTCCATTTATGTGCTGGCAGATGTAATGGAAGAGCTATCATGATGGGCAGAGTTTCCTTCCATGGTTTCCTTGCCCTAACAAACAAACAGCATGGATGAGGCCGGATTCCACCTTTTTGCCTTTACACATACATGGATCTCTCTCTCTCCTCAGAAGATAAGTTTCACAGTATGCATAACCTTTGCCAAACTGTCATAGCAACAACTGTAAAATGGCTACATCTGTGTTTAAATGGATTGGCTGGGACTTATGGGATTTTTTTCCCCCCTATGTGAAAATATACTTCCCAGGAATAAGAAATGAAAACCTGCAAGGAAAGGCAGTGTGATTTAACACTTACCAGCTGGAAAAGGGAAAGCGCGAGAGCAAATAGCAGCAAGTTCATTCAAAAGCTGTAGCAGCTTGCTCCTGTGAAATTTAAAGGATCAGTCCCAAAAAGGCATGCTGGGGGGAAAAAATCTGTTAGAGGACTACTTTTTCCAGAGAGAGTTAATAGAGACCAGATAAAGAGGAAAGTACTCCCTGACCTCAAACCCTCTGCTGTAGAATGAAAAGGCAGTACCATCTGTATCAAGGAAGATAACATCTGCCCAGGCTGAAATAGTCCTGCAATGTTTTACTTCTGAAACAGTTTAAGAACAACTCAAGATTCTGACTGATTATCAGTCTAGTTCATAACAATCTCAAATTACTAACGAAATGCATGAAATACTAACAAGGAAAATGATGTTATGTTTAGTGGTAATGGATTCTTTAATGCGGATGATATGTCATGAAGTGGGTTACAGCAGCATCCCACCTCACACACCCAGTGTGCAGTCACACAGTGTTTGATCATCCCAGCACGTGCCCTCCTCCTGCATCTCTAGTGCCTGCCAGGGAGAATACATTCACCCCAAGGGGCTGTCTGAATGCCAAAAGGGTCTCTGTTCAGCAGGTCTCAGAGTTGAAGCAGTTGCAACTGGTACCAGTTACATCTGGTACTAATTAAATACACCTAAAATATGCCCAAAAGGATAACAGAGTCCTCCTCAACAGATGCACAATGAGGGGAGATTACTGTGCTGAAAATAGTTTTAATCCATCGCCAATAATATGTTGATTTATTCGGTTTTCTATTTGATTGTAAAGCTCTGTTGGGGGTGTGCATTTCTGAAAAGCTGTGGAAGGCAAACTGTAAAATATACACTCAAGTTCCAAAGTTAAAATGAAAACAAGAACCTCAGAGACTGAGAGTTCCATGTGCCCTCCATGGGAAGGGACATCCACAGGCTGTTGGAGGTGTAGCTTCTTCTGCCCTGCAGAGCCCACCTTGGCCCTCCTGGGACACCGGTGAAGGCAGAGGTACCATTCCAAGAATTCTCCTAATTTAGAAGAAACACCCATCAGGTCAGGGGCTATTTGCTACTAAAATTTGGAAAGTTTCTGTGTGAACAGATCATCAGGCATCATTAAAAATCATTGAAAATTAGGAATTCTAACAAGTCTCTGTTGAAAGGCACACATTGATTTGCAGCACAGGAATAATGACTAATTTGGGAAAATACTGCATTGCTGAGGGTCACTTTTGGAAGGCAACAGGTTATCCTGAATCTTCCCATTATCCAGCAAAAATGTAGAAAACATCTTAATCTTGTATGGTTGAATTATGAATTGTATCTCCCCCTGTTTACACAAATATTAATATAAAGATTTGACAAAATCTAGTAAATTTTCTTTTCCTGAGCTGGGTCAAAAAGCTGTTTAATGGACTAAAACTTACTCCTACCACTTTGCTGTCTGCTATGGCAAAGATTGAAAAGACCCATGTGAAATCATTATAGCTGATGTCCATTCAGATTCTCTATTTAAACCTATGTGAAGGGTATCTTAAGTGGGGTCTTGAAACAGCAGAATGGCAAGGTGGAGTGAAAAGTTCAAGCACTGGGTTCTGATAGGTGAGAGTGAATGAAATAAGTGGCCAACAGAGTCGTCAATTGAAACTTAAGCCACTTTCACTCACAATCTTTGTATTCACTCTGTTATTTCCTTTTCATTGCAGACCAGTGAGTTTTGTGCAAATGTTTAAGAAATATTCCAGCAGAACTGGAACCCATGATACACATACTGAAAGTTGGTCTGGTGGTAAAATCATTGCTCGTGTCAGGAGGGATCAACACGAGACCCTGTGTCCTACCAAATGTGCTCTCCAAATTTTGTATTTTTGAAACTAGCTCCTGTACACAATTCCCGGAGCAGGCAGCAGCAGTAGGGATGAAAAACCTCCTAAAGGATTATTTACCCCACACCCTTACTCCCGTCTATATTTCCTCTTGATTAACAAGAGCTGCACCTCTTCAGCATTGCTTAGATTCATCTCCCTTTAGAAATCAGTATCCTAACCAAGCAGTAAAATCAACCCGGGATTAGTAGGATGAAAATCACCTTCTGTACATACTTGTACCTGTCCTGTACATGCACTTGTAGCTGACTCTAAGAAGAAATCAGTGCAATTAAACACCTAACCCGGAAACTTCAGCTACAAGACTGAACATAATGGGAGCAGTCAGCATGGGCTGTGTCTCAAGTCCTCTTTGTTCCTTTCTGGTTTGGCTGTGGGCTTGGGGGACACTTATAAAGGAAGCACAGTAGTGTATTTGCTTTCACATGCCCTCTGAGAATATGGGTGAAAGACCATATTCTGTGATTTACACTTATACTGATGGGACAATGGCTCTGGTGTGGAGCTGTTGCACAGATGTGGTTCTCGTAAAGCTTCAGAGAAGGTTTTGTGTTCACTGGAGAACAGCTTTTGATGAACTTTCCCATGAATGTGCTCTGCTCTGTTCTCCCTTTGTTCTACAGAGGAGACCATGGACAAACCCATCATGAGGGGATGGCTGCAACAGAGAGATGGTAGCACCAAAGGCAATATTCTGTTCTACACAAAGGTCCTTCATAGAGGCCAGTTAGGGTATCTCTGAGAAATGCTTGCAGCAGCACTATAAAAGCCTCTGGTTATTTAAGGACTGATTCTCCATCATCCTGGATCTTGGTCTGTATTTTGTTCACAGTAAGAATCCCTTTAATCTGCTTTATTTGACAACAGATGTACATTTATATAAATAAAAACCTTACAGCTTTAAATAACTGAACCACTGACTTTTGAATATATGTTTTGTAACACACACAAACACTCCCACATGAGTAAAACAGCTAGAGCAAAGAATTAATCATATAACTAGTTAAGTTAACCATGCCCTTGTTTGCCTTATTTAACTTATTTACCCTCCTTGTGCTATTCATTAAGCACACACAATGGAAGATTGAAATGAGGAGCGAAGGAGCAAATCTACCTAATGGATTATTTATTTATTTTTAACGTACCCATTTAAATGGCTAATGTTTTCCCATGGTAGCTGGCTTTTTTGGGGAAGAAATTTTAACATGGCCAAGCTATTCCTTTTCATACTTGGCCATTTTTTGCATTGGACTTGGTTTTGTTGCTTGAAGAGGTGGGAGAATAGGATGCGCAGTAAAGTTCTGAGAATACACTCATGGTAAAAGTCAAAAGTAAAATGAAGCAAAACCTTACAGGTTAGTGCAGAGCAGCATCATCCTCCTGGTATTCTGAGCTGTAATAAGCAGCTGCCTGTCCAAATTTCTTCTGTTTCACACATACTTTGTTCATATTGACAAAAATTAAGTCTCTCTCCAAAAGGCCAAACAAAACTAATAAACAAATGACCATCTCCTCCCTTGGCCATAGGCTGATCCTTACTATGGAACTCAAGTAATTAATGGGTTTGTGGGGTAGGAATAAACACAACTCTAAACATTAACTTCCCCATGACAAGGCTCATAGCAAATGCAGCACAGTTTTTAGTGCTCAGAAAGACAAGGAGAAGTAGGAGGTTGCTCCTAAATGCACAGCCAAGTAACTAGGTGACAGGGGTAAGCAAATCTGCTGTTTATCAGAAATAACCCTGGCAGCAAGGGAAAAACATGCAGGTGAATGTGAGGGAGTGTCAATATGGCCCTGAAAGCTGTAGCTGAAATTCTGAGTGCAGATGGCACCAGAAAGCAAATGTTTAATAGCTCCTTAAGATCAGCTGCTAAAAATGTAGTGGAAATTTGGCATCAAATCCTAAGGCCCTGGGGTATTTGGAAGATGGAAGTCAGATTTCCCACCACACCCTGGCCAGAGGGTCTTGGTGCTGGCATTCTTCTTAGACCTACCTGCACATGTCTCCAGTTCTCTCCTTGATGTCAACAGGAGTTCCCTGCATGTGGGGAAGAGCTGAATATTACTGTCAAGATCCACCGTGCAGATCTGAGGGAAGAATTTTTGTCCTTAAGTGTTGAAAATGTAAAGATCTATTTGATAGTGAGGGAAAAAAAACACCCAACAGAAACAGTATGAAGATTTTTGAAAGAAAACACACACACATAGAACCCAAGCAGCCTTTGAAGTCAGTGGCTTTGAAATAAAAAGCAGCCACTTTACCAGCCACGTGAAACGAATTTTGTTAACATCATAGGTGCTGTATTTAAAACTGAGTTGGCAAAATTTTGCCAGCAGAGGCTTGAATATAACTGGAAGCAGGGATCATATCTGTGAGCATCAAGATATTATCAGTTGTTTGAAATGAAACTAATGTATGATAGTACGCCAGGAGATCTCATGAGGATGTTTCCAAAGGAATGTATTTTGGGGAGTCACCGGAGGGTGACTTTATTCTTTTTGTTCTGCTAATAGAGCAGCCACTGAACTCTTATTTATAGGACATATTTGATCCTCTAGCACAAATTAATGTTGGGATTTCCAAAGGGATTTAAGATTGATGAGGAACCAAGCACAACTGTCCTTTGGTAGGACTTGAGAGCCCAACTGATTTATCTCCTTTAAAAGCCTCAGCTTGCATAGGATTTTGAGTAGGTTATTTTGAGTACTGCAGGTAAGGGACACTAATGATGATGATCTGAAAAGACAAAATTACATCCTAGGAAAAAAGCAAGTCTCTAGTACAGTTACTAATTGCAGAATGGTATACAGACCACCTAATTTTGACTAATACATTGAAATGTGGAGGTTAGTCTCTGAATGCAGTAGATAAATTGCATTAACATGACTAAAAGCCCTGACTAAACTGAGGCTCCCTTTATAGTTAATAGAGGGTCAAATTCATCAGTTCTTCAGTGAAAGGGGGCTTGTTCATTTAGGGAAGAAGTTCATTCTTCTGAATGCCATCCTCTGAAATGGCAGATATTTGTGTGCACAAACTGAATCTCACATTTTGTCTCATCCTTATGGGTGGGTGAGATAATTATTATTATTGTTGTTTGTTATTATTATTTTGTTTAAATTTGGAATGTTTTGAAAGAATGCTGTGGAAATGAAGGATACTTGCTAAAAATATGTCTGCTTTGATGCTTTTGTTAATTATATATCCCTTGTGAGAGAAATTTGGCCCACAGCAAGCAAAGAAAAATGTAAATATCCCACAAAACCCTTATGAGTTTATCATATGGAATATTTGTAGGAAAAATGATGTCTCTATATACACACATGTATCTTCCATTCACGCAAATGGAGAATCTCTGGATGGATACAGGGAGAAAATTAATTCCTTTCATAGTGAATATTTTGATTCAATTCAACTATAACAAAACTGATGCTGGCAGATTTGGAGGAACACCTTTGCTACTTGCTGCTGTGGCCCTTAGGAATTGTTTTCAGGATGGACTTCATACTTCACAATGTTTTAAATCAAGGACATACTAATTCTCTTTCTTTTTTTTTTTCCCAAAATTCACATATCTTTTAAATTCATACCAGAAAAATAGAGCCCATCAGTTCTTGCAACATTTTGTTTATACTGAAAATGATGAATGTCATTCCATGGACAGGACTTGCTAGAATACTAATTCTTTTTCAAACTAAAGCAAGATTTGTAAGTGAACAGATTCACTTCCAAGATGAAATAGAAAAACATCTGCAAGATGAAAATTTACTTTCAGTATTAGTGCTATTCTTTCAGCACTGATGAGTAGTACAGATAATCCCATTTATTACAGACATCCATAAGTGTGCTAGCAAACATTTTAACTCTTTAAATATGCCAGCATAGTTCTCGCATCACAGCAACAACTTTCAGTCAAAAATGGAACAGAAAGTAGAAAATACACTTGCATTTTCTACATTTGTAGAAAATACAAGACAGTATTTGGTATAGCTCATAGTCCATTGCTGTCAGGGATCTGCACCATTTAGATACCTGTGAAATTGAAGGCTTCTTCATGGAAGTAGGCAAGATTTAAACTGGTCAAACAGAAATAGGGTAAGTTGTAATAAGCCGGTTATCACGGTGGGTATGGTGATACTAGAACCCTCCACTTCTTAGTAGTGCAAGTTTTTCAGCACTGTGCACCTAATGATTCCGTAACATTTGCTGAGATATCTTTTTCAGAACAACTTTCCTATCATACTGTTATTTTTCAGGATGTCATGATTTTGATAAAAAGAAGCTCACAATCAAGAGGAATGTTTTGTCAGCTGTTCCAGTTTTGTTTCGGTTTAATTTCTTCAGAGCATTTAATCTTAAAATTAAATGTACATTTAAAAATCATGTCTGCTTTTATTGTAGCAATCTGAAATAACCAAAAGGGAATGTTTTACAGTGGCCATTCCATTGTCTTAAAGATCAAATGAACTACTTGGAAACAATAGTTCACAATGCAATACTTAAGAGGTAAATGAATGTAAGAGTCTAGAGTGAATTTTCTTATCTGTAGACATCAGTATGAAAACACCTGCACGGCTTGGATCCAGGCTGCCATGCTGCTCCTTCTGTTGACACACGGTAAAATACCACGTTGTGTGGTGGAAGAAGAGCATAGAGAACCTCTCTGTTGATGAAAACTGAGAAAAGTGACTTCCAAAGGTAGGTCTGTGATCATATGAGGGGGGGACTTGTGAGATGGCTGCAACAACAAACCCAAGGAATACAGTTTCAAACCAGTGCCATGCGCCATTACTTAATTGTCAGTTCTGTTTTCTTTACAGGTGTTCTGAAGAAGTCAGAAAGTGAGAAGTACAAGTTGCCCCCTCACCATGTCTAAGGACTTTTATTAATACATTGTGTAAGTACTTGGGGATTTTGTAAACAAAACATCAGCTCATTTTTGTGAATCTGGATATTAAAATTGCAATTTTAAGAAGCATAAGAATGAATATTATTCTTGGAAGCATTATATGGCCTCAAAATCAAGTGGCTTTGTGACCTAAAAGAGCAAATGCCGCCAGGTGCTGTCTGTAAATGGAAACCTGCGTGGCACTGCCATAATATTGTCACCAATATTTTGCCATTTGTAATAGCAAGAGACCACTTCTGTGCTCTGTGATTATGAGTGCTCCAGTCTGACTGAACTCTCCTGCGGCTGTTCTTGGGGCTGTTTAAACCTGCTGTGTATTCCAGAGCTGTGTTCACTGGGGAGGACCTTTCTTCTCCACCTGTCTGCACAGTGCTGAGAGCAACAGAGCTGTGAAGTCAAATTAAGGTGATGAGGCTGATGAGAGCCTCTGCATGGCTTTGGTCTTCTATAAAACATCTTGAGACTTTCAGAGGTTACATGGACTTATAGGCCTGATTTCCACTGGAATTTGGGTGTCTGCCTCTACGTGGTTTGTCTGAAAATCCCAGGCTAATACGCTGAAAAGTATTCTGACTTCAAAAGAGGAGGATATGCAACCATAACCACTCAGGGGTTCTGATGCTGATAATACAGTACTTAGAGGGGACTGCTCATGCTATCCAGTATGATAATACCAGAATTCACAAGAAAGAGCTGTGAGCCTCTAGCACTTACCAGCTGTAATACTGAACAGATTACACAGAAAAATCAGGCAAAAAAAAGTAATATGCTTTCACCTCACAGCAAGAAACGCTGAAGTTCAGGAAGAGGAAATGTATATTAAGAGAGCAGGTTAAAAATCTACATTATCCCAGACTTTCATGAAATCAAAATGATAGGCACGATGCTAAGTTATTATAATGTATTTATTACCAGAATTGCTTTCATATTTAACTGATTTGGCCCATCTTGAGACCTGTTTTAAAATGCACCACCTTGTCCACCTTTCCATTTTCATATGAAAAACAGGAAAGCAAAAACTAATTTACTCAGGGAGACACATCGACTGTTTGCCCGTTTATCTCTTACAGACCACCCCTCAGTCCAATGTTGACAGTACATGATATTCCATTAATCTGCCTAATGAAAATTTAACTAGTGTTATAAACAAATAATTGGCTATTATCCTCTCAAAGATCCCGAATAAATTACTTCTGCTTATTTTTTTTCCCCTCTTCTCTCTGCCTCTTTCCCCCGCTCCCACCCTAATGCAAAAGCCATCTCTTTCTGACTGATGTGACAGGAGAAGAAGAAAAATATCTATTGCTGCCACTCTGCTACTGCAGGCACTGAAACCTGGCTAGGTTTAAGGGGATGCTTAAAGACCTACGCTGCCCTTGCTTGGCTTTAGCTTTGGTTAGTTGAAGAGGAGTTGGGCTGTTCATTACAGGCTGCATCCCCACTCCCACCCCATCCCCTGCCTGCTCTCTGTCATTCCTCTGGTGCCTTATCCACCTCCCAATTACATTGCCATCTCCCCCACCTCTCTGAAGTCGCTTAGATTCATGGCCACCTTTCTTTTACCACTTGCACTGGCCTCCCTTTTTAAGTCGTGTAGAGTCAGGGTAGGGTTTTCTCCTTGTTAACATCTAAGTGGTGCAAAACCTCTCTTCATTTAGAGTAATTAAAGCTGAGAGGAACTCTAACATAATGAACCTGCTGCAGTCACTAGGCTCGCCAACACCGCTGCCTCAGTCCCAGCTCAGGCAAAGCATTGCAGGATGTTTCCTCCTTATCTCTTGCACTGTATTCCCATGCAAGGAGTGGCACATGCAGCACATGAGGGTGCTGGGTCCTGTGTCCACCCTCCAACTCACTGGGCAGTGCAAGGGACCTGTACAAACTATAAAGCTGAGGCGCTGACACAGGGTGCCCAGAGAAGCTGTGGCTGCCCCATCCATGGCAGTGTCCAAGGCCAGGTTGGATGGGGCTTGGAGAAACCTGCTCTAGAAGGTGTCTCTGTCCATGGCAGGGGGTTGGAGCTGAATGTGCTTTGAGATTCCTGCCAACACAAACCAATCTGGGATTCTTATGAGTCTATGCTGCTCTCCTGCCTCATCAAGTTGATCCTCATGCCTTTACCCATGAGACTAGGAAAATACTATTGAAGGGGACCCAAACATCATACTTTGTTTTGGGATTTTTTTACAGCCAGGAAGATATGAATTACACATGATTTGCACAGAAGAATGTAAAAATATGTTCACCAGATATAACTTTGCAACTTGTACAGTATTTCTTCACAAGTAAGAAAAGAGCCATTTCTAACTGATACACTCTTTGTGAGAACTGAAACAGACAAGAGTAAACGGCATGTTTTCAAAAAGATCCTGAGCTCTTTTGGGATATTGTTGATTGCTAAAATGCACCTCAATATTCACAGACACTTTAATGTAGTACTGAACAAATAATTAATGTTACGGATATAAAAGATTAAAGGGAAAAAAAAAGGTCTAAATAAGAACTTCCACAATATTTGTCAAACCTAAGTAATTCATTTCAGTTCTGGGCTTTTTTTGTTTTCCCCCAAGAAATCAAGCAAGAAGGAAGAGGAGGAGCAATTATCTCTTGTGCTGGTGAAGCCTCTGACGTGTGCAACCCATGTCCCTGTCATTATGGGAACTCAGAAAGTTGTTGAGAAATTCAGCAGAGCATGAAGAGGCCAATTTATGGAGTACCTCAGCCTCTCTCCAGAAGTTAGCGTCACTATGGCAAGAAGAACAGCAACTATCCTCCATGTCAACAAGAAGCTCTTCTTTATTGATCTACTTTGGTTTACAGCCCAGAATATTAAATGTGGGGTTTATTTTGGTATATGTCCAAGCTATAAATGATGAAGGTCCATTCCAATGTTCCTACTGTTGGAAGCAGCAGCATGCAGCAAGGAATTGAGGGAGAAGAGGTGTTAATCTTTCCAGCTGTACAGCCTAGCTCCCAAGACAGTGTCTCTGCTCCAGAGGAAACAAATGTGAAATGGGGAAATAAAACTTTCAGCTTTATTTTCCTGTTTTACAAATAAATATACCTGAGCATCTGAGCTGGTGTGGACATAAGAACCACTTCTGGAGCACCTCCTGTATGAAGACAAGCTAAGAAAGTTGGAGCTGTTCAGCCTGGAAAAAAGAAGCTGCATAGAGACCTCAGAGCAGCCTTCCAGTATCTGCAGGAGGCCTGTAAGGATGCTGGAGAGGGACTCTTCGTTAGGGACTGTAGTGATAGGACAATCAAGATATCACCATCCCGGGGAGGGGAATTGAAGCTTCGGGTCCCAGGTGTTCTGGGATTCTCCTGTGTGGCAAAGAAAACAGTCTTTCCAGAGGAGGGCTGGCAAACCACTCAGTCAGCCCACAAGCTCTCATGCCCTCACAGTGAGAGGAAGAGGAGCTACCGGAGACATGAGCTGCTGCCCCTTGCACAGCCCAGCCCACCCCAGCCCAGCCCTAACCTGCTCAAACATGGA
>JANRGW010029547.1:0-22696 GCA_024733675.1 Psilopsiagon aymara
GGGAGGTGTCCCTGCCCATGGCAGGGGGGTTGGAACTGGATGAGCTTAAGGTCCTTTCCAACCCAAACTATTCTATGGTTCTATTCTATGATTTGAAGTACTCCGCATTCCTTCCATGGTGCAGCTTTACACCACAAATCCCCTTCATCGTACCGAGCCTGCTCATAAAGGCAAGGAGGAGATCCAATTGCTTCCTGCTGTGCTTTTCATGTGCTAAACATCTGATGGTGATTAATAGTGCACCTCAGCTGCTTCCAGCGACAGCTAACCTAAGGATGGCTTAATGAAAACGAGATCTATGGCTGCCCAGGTAAAAGAAGAAGTAGTGCTGTTACTGCTTGTGTGTACTGCAGTTAAAGTGGAAGAACACGCAGGCGCTCCATTAAATGCCAGTTAACCTATGGTGCAGGATAACTTCCCATTTCCTGAAGGCCAAGTTGAGGACAAGCCCCCCAGGTGTAAAAACACCCCTCCCCGTGTCTGACACAGCCCCTTGAGCTGGTGTAGCTCAGCCCTCTGCGGTGTGGCTGTAAAATGTGCTTATGTTGGTGGTGCGCAGGGCTTGTGCTCTCTGGACCTCTGCTCAGGGGTGGGTTTAACACGCCAGGAGAAGTGATTGCCTTTTAAAGGGATAAATTACAGCTCTCAGTGATGTGTCTATCAAATCAATGGCTATACCCACAGTTGTTTGGTCCCAGCACACTGTGCCATAGTAAAGCAATCGAAAAAGGAGTGCTCTTAGGGTGACAATGCCTGCTTAAGCCACCCCTTGGAGAGATTTCCACACTGCAAGTGTACAGAGTGCTGCCTGCAACCCCCAGGGAGCAGGATGTGTGTGCCAGGCACCCCACAGCTGCCCTCCCAGCACATCCAAGGCACCTTCTGTCTGGCACTGTGTCCCATGGGCACTTGAGTGCATGACAGCTGTGGAGGGGACCGAATGGCCACAAGGGTGATGAGGGCCTCCCTTCTCCTTGCATCCAACATGTGCCACCTTTTCACTCCTCGTGGGGTCACCAACCTGCAGCCCTTTCTCTTGCCCACCATGAGATGCTACAGGGGGCCCACCTAGCAGGTAACCTGCCTGCAGCCCTCAGAGGCCGCTTTGGACAGTGAGGTCTGGCAAGGGCAGCAGCCAAGGGAAGGAAATCTGTGCTTGTAATACAGCACATCTGGTCTGGAGCCACAGGCACAACGCACCGGGATGCATTGCATTTTGGGTGAGTGCTGCCTTGGGGAGGCGCAGAGGTCTGGGATGAATTTCCCTGAACTCAGGCTGAAGATGCTGCAGGTATCACTTGGTTCCACAATGAGTTTCTAGAACTCAGGAAAGGCAATTCCCCAGCGAAATCAACAGGAGTAATTAAGAGAACATGGTAATTAAAAAGGTATCCTAAGAGATCCTGTACGTGGCATCTGCACCAGGCAGAAAAGCGTGGCTTTACCTACCCCAGGTTACAGGAAGCCTGGGAAAAGCTGCAGCCACAAAGTCGCCATGGTTACAGATGCACAAAGCTGAGGGTGAGGAGATGTCCCCTTCTGCCTGGGCCGGGGGCTGCATCCTCAAGCTGTGACTGTCTAATTGGCCCTGCATTATGCAATTTGTAAAGAAGGAGCCCCAGAAAGTCCTGGTACATTCAGGGATATACAAGTAAG
Source organism: Psilopsiagon aymara (assembly GCA_024733675.1). Classification (NCBI taxonomy): domain Eukaryota; kingdom Metazoa; phylum Chordata; class Aves; order Psittaciformes; family Psittacidae; genus Psilopsiagon; species Psilopsiagon aymara. The sequence goes on from JANRGW010029547.1 coordinate 1,657, forward strand.
ACAGAATAGCGACGAGACTTTAATATATGCACACTGTTCAGGGTTTGGGGAGGAAGAGATGTTGTGTTGTTGGACTGTAAATTGAGGCATTCATTATGCAGTCCTCATTGCACGTCCAAATCTTCTGCTTAGATTTGTTTATATCACGTTCTGCCCTAGAGGTGCCTGCATTTGACACACTGATGTATTATGTGTGCATTTGCATGCTAAGATGTAGTTGTAATACTTCATAAACCCTACATACTATTTATCACATGCTAATGTAGCCAATTACCCAGACACTAGTTTCCATCAAAAGCAAATTTCCTTTGCACACCCAAAAGGGTGCCAGATACAACCTCATGTGACCTGATCAGAATGGAATGATGGGTGCACAGCAATCAGTTGATTATACTCTCCATGATATTTTGCTGACATAAATCCTAGTAATAAAAGCATAAGAAACCACCATGGGTTTTAACATCAGTGTTCACTGCACATGATAAGGAAACTGGGTTTCACTATCAGAATGCATTTCCAAGGGTACACTTAGATGTGTTTTTAGGGCAGTGGCAGTAAAACCCAGCCTCACTTTTCAGGTCTCCTAAGGTGTCTTGCTACTTTCCCAAGCACTGTTCTCACCTGATGCTGCAGGACCTGATGCTGCAGGACTGGCACAGCAAACTTAGTAGATGGTATTTTGACTATAGGCAAGTCTCTAGGGAGGAGGAAGCTGCCTGGAAACATCAGCTGGGTCTACAGTAGGAAATAACTCACCTAAGGGTAGGACCAGAGCCATGTCCTATCTCTTGCCCTGAGGCTCCCAGTCCACAGGACTGTATTGACCTACCTTCCTTGTCGCGATCACTGGAGAGCAAGCAGCTTCCCTATGGCAGTGAGGAGGCTGTTCCTCCCTTGTTGAGCATGGATACCTATGGGACAAGTAAATTCCATGCTCATACATGCACGGGTTTGGCTCCTAGCTACGATTTAAGGCTTGCTGAAGGTGCGGGGGTGAAGGTATGACAACTTGCACTGAGCCACAGAGTCGATTGCATCTCACCAGCAGTTTACTGCATCATAACGCAGAGCAATCTGAGCTTCAGACCCTGAATTTCAGTAAACGTATTACAAGCAGTGGTTTGTAGGCAATGAAATCCCTGGCCAAATTTGGCTGTAAAGGATTATAACTGCTGGGCTGGCAATAGGACTCAGGCATTAAATAAACCCTAATGAGAAAGGGAGCTATTTGCCTACCGTCCATGTTTATACCTTAGCTGTGCCCCATCGCTGTTTCAGCTCAATCCCCCTGGCAGTGAGGTGGCCAGGGTCTGTAACATCTGCTGTGATGTGCGTCTGTGAGCGTTCCAGTGTGAGCTGTGCTGCATGCTGCCCGTGCAGCTCCCGTGCACACAATTCCCTTGGCCTGGATGGGACAATCCATGGGCTTCTGTGGCAGCTGAAAGGGATGCCAAGAGTTTAACTGGGGCTCCTTCACCCTGAAGAGCACTGTCTTGGAAGCAGCCTTTTCACAGTGTCTTTGTTGTTCTGAGCAGTTACTTTCCTCTGTGCTAACCCCTCATTTAACTGTCTGGAGCATCAAGCTGCCTGTCTGCGCTCCTCATACAGGTCCTAGCTGCATCTGTTGTCCTCTTTGCCTTTGCTGGCTATTTGAGACACCTCATTCCCCTTGAACTGTTCAGGTATCAGTAGGGGGCATTATTGGCTGCCTGTGATTCCTTATTTCATTCTAATGCAGCAGGTTGGTGAACGCCTTGCACGGTGACTAGAGAACTAAAGCCGCTTCGGTGGGTATCCTACCAGGGCTAATGATCCCAGCACCAAAGCCACAGCTGAAAGGCTGGGACTGTAACAGTCATACTCACACATTGAATCTACTATTTGAAGAAAGAAACTGTAGCATAAATTTGTCTATATTTGTCCCATCAAGAGAATCAGATGTTTATAGCTCAGAGGGGTTTCACATGCACATTTGCTAGGCTAAATAGCACTACGTCTCATACGAAGGAAGAGAAGAATATAGACTACTGCAAGTTAAGACTCAAAGATGGGAATGCAGCTCAAGTTTTCCATATTGAAAACTTGGATTTCACAATTTTACTTTGACAACAATTCAACTTCTTGAAAGAGCCCCGATCCAATTCATCTCCCAGCTTTCACAATGGGTCTCATTCAGGGCTTCTCCTCTGGTCAGATTTTCTTTCGCTAATCTTTGACTTCAGAACTAATAAAGTCACCTTCAAACATAACCTACAGCAGTGCCCTGACATGAGCTTGAGCTCTGGATTCAATTCATTTATGTACAGAGGGATCTATGTGCTGCTAACACACGGAAAATAGGATTTAGAGTCTCTTTGCATACTTTGGCCTGAAGACCACTAAGGGGGGGGGGGGGGGGCTGGATTTCTACTCAAAATTGAGCTTCATCTTTAAGCTGCAGTGTGATTTCACACCTGCACTTTACTGAGTGAAGATTTCTATTAAAGCCCCAGAACAAAAATGCTAATCCAATAGTTTTCTTCTTTCTGCAGTCTGTTCCATCTCACTCCCCAGCCATATTCTGGGGTTGTCTCTGGGTAGGATATGTTACAAGGAAGGCTGAACAAATGGCCCAGTGCTTCTTTAAGCAGTGTTGTATTTAGCCACGAGCCACTGTGAAAAACTTGGATTTATTTCTGTTGCATGGCGTTCTCTATGGAATAGCTCAACCATTCGCTGCAAGGAGCAAAACCTCCTCCATCACTCCATCCCTGCTCCAGCACTCAGGTGAGACCCATCAGATCTGCACCACGCACAGTGAAGAAGTGCAGAGGGTTATTCTTCTCCTTAAACTGAAATACAGCTGGGGACACCAGCCTCATTTAGGGCAGCACAGGAATTGCCACCAGGAGTAACCCCTCATTGCCACCTCATCTGGTGCTCTTCCCGAGAGAGAGACCAACACCATCTGGCTTGGAAAAAGAAGAAAGAAAACCCAATAGTGCTGCTACAAAGGTTAGCTTTGGTCTGGGACCAGGAAGACTGGCAGCTTCTAAATGCTTTGAATGGTACATTGCTGGTGAATGTAATTCTTGGCTGTTCCAGATCTCCATATGGCAGCAGCTTCTTTCCAGCCAATAATAAAGAAAGCCAATGGTAAAGACTGTGGAATACTAGAAAGCTGCAAAGAATTCACATATTTAAATCAAGCCCAAGTGAAAGAAGCATTTTCCAAAGTGCTATTTTGCTTATTTACTGTATTGTATGTATCCCATACAAAGAATTACTCATTCTTGGCAGCATTCTTGCCTGTGAAGCACAGTAATTCCAATCACACTTCCTAAAGAAGTCCAGCACTTTACCTTAAACAACCCAAACGGCTTTTGCCAAGCTCTCCTGCAAGGAGCTATTTTCGATGACATGTTTGAGAAGTCATGACAGCCATCAGGCCTGACTTCGGTGCGAGCATCCCTTCATGTGACACATCATTTTTGTGCATGGAAGATTAAAGCTGTTTCACCACTGGGTGCTCCTCTGTAAGCTAATCACTACCCTGATGTGCAGAGGTTCTTTTGATGCGACCCTTTTTGCACTCCACACAGCAGGCTGGTTGGGTTTTCTGGGAAGAAAATGGAAAGAGGCCCAGTGGGTGCCTGAAGTACTGCATGTGTGTTATTATCCACCTCACTCATAGCATCACAGGAGTCAATGCGTCTGTGATTCCTTTTGCTTTCTGAACATTTAATGCAATCACTGGGAGTTGCCACTGCAGTGATGCTGTCTGTGGAAAATAAAAGGACGGAGGAGAGAGGACAGGCTTAACATTTACAATTAAAACCCAAATGGAGCAAAAGGAAGAGCTTCATTTTCTGTACCACTTCAGGCGTGAAGCAGAAGGTAACCGCATGGAAATCATTTTAATAACATGAATGAGATGGGATATATATCACCTGGGAGTGAGGAAGCAGGGGGAAGGCAGCTGTGGTTCAGAGGGGGCTGTAGCTGCAGGGAGATGGAGCGGCTTCGGCTGGAGGTGATTTTTCTGTCATCACAAAGCGCAGGAGAGGAGATCCAGGGCACACTCACAGCCAGCAGTGCTTTGAGAGAGGAGGGGAACGATGCTGTCTGAGAGATGCTCTTGCCTTTCTGTGAGATAAACACAAGGAGCCAAATTCCTCGCTCAAAATACATGGACAAATGTCACGTGGTTTTGGCGACAAGGAAAAAATAAAAGGGGAAATGAAGGAAAAATAAGGAAAATGTTATAAAGAGGGAGAGAGGGGCAGAAAAAAGGAAACAAAGAGCTCCCGGTTGCTGTCACCCTGCAGACTCCCCATCCACGCTACGTAATTCTCTGGTAAACAGACAGGGACTGAATTCATGTTGCAGCCTGGAGGTCTTGTGTTCCCAGTGGAGCACAGCCTTACTTTTTGTCTTGCTTTCATTTATTTGGCGGTGTTAGTCAAAACTCGAGCTCCTAGGAACATACTCCCTGGGGCAGGCAGAATCCAACAAGGGGAGCCAGCTTTAACAACGAAATGCGTGTCAGCTGGCCTAGCCTTCCCAATTCACTCTTCTCTTCAACTTCTGCAGTACCTGGGGCTGCCACTCCGGAGGGCACAGTTCAAGTAAGTTGTGTGTAAGTTCACAGCAACCACACATCCCCTCTTCCAAGCAATGCTACACAAGGATCGGCAGTGGGCATGCTTGCCTTCTGGCTGGCCTGGATTGGGATTACCAATAAAAGCAGGACTGATGTATTCTCTTCTCAGTCATGGTGGCTCAGAGGAGAAGACAAAGAGAGCATTTGCTTCATGTCACTTTGGCCACAGGAGATGAAAGACCTGAACTCTTTCAGGCTGGATCCTGCCAGTCCAGCCTCCCCTATGCATGGGATCTGCTGGAGAAGCGGTGAGAGCACCTCCTCACTTTCATAGCCATGTGTCATGAAATGAAGGTAACAGATATTAGGCTATGCTCACATCATACACAAAGCAGGTACAGCACAGCAGGCTGGCCTGCTGACACAGCTCAACCATCGAATGAAGCAGGAATGGTTATCTTCGATATCCAGACCTCTTCCCTTTGCTGTGGAGGTGGAAGACATAACACCATTTTCCTTACCTCTCAAAGGTTTCCTAAGATTAGGATATGCACCCGCAAAACCCCTTTGTGAATGAAGGACATCATAGCTCATGAGAGATGCAGAAGGATCCAGAAAGTGGGGATGAGCTGCAGGATAAATACTCCTAAAAGAAAAATATCTCTCCTCTGTCTTAGTACTAATGGCAATAATCACTCAGGATTTCAGATGGGCGACCTGGAAGAGATGGCTGAAGAGACATGTTCCAAAGGATGGCTCGTCTCAGTGAATCTCAGATGTTGGCAGGTTAAACTTTAGCACCTGAGCCAACCAGTGACACAGTCACCTGCATCCTAAAATACTTCCTAGCAGCAAGCTATGAGGAATTTTCCTGAGGTGCAGATGGGTACTCGGGAGCCACAACACAGCCTTGGAAAACACGGAAAGCAAATATTCTGCTAAGCACAAGCTGGCAGAAAGAGCTGTTAGAAATCCTGTCCCAGAAAGGGCTGGGAATAAAGGGAAGAAGCTGCATGTAGGAAAAAGGAAACTAATCCTCCGTGAAGACTTTGTTTTGTTATTTTGTTAAAGAATAAATGCCATTTCAGGTTATGAGTTGCTGATGTTAGTTTTGTCTCTCAAACAGTAGCAGGAAGCCCTGTAGTACTGAAAGCCAGCTGATGCATCACTGGTATTTTTAGCTGTAACATGTAAGTGGTATTTTATTTAGTTTACAAAATCTGGTGCTTAAGGTTTAACGAATGGAGATCTGCAGCCTTAATCCATCCCCTTGTGACTACAAAGTGGAATCAGCCTTTATCCATGCTTAGTTTACAGGAAGAAGCAGAAGGAATAGATGGAGCATATCATTAAACCAGAAAAGAACAACAAGTGAATTGAGAAATTATCCTTCGTGATGTATAAATAAGAAGGTAAAACCAAATCAAAGGTCCAGATTTTGTTTGGGTCGCAACGGTCCACAGATACGTTGCAGTTAGTAATGTCTGTTACCAACAGTAATTCTTATGCAAGCAGGACACAGTCCCATGTTAGAGTAATTCCTGCCAACATGGACAGGAGGATCATTATGAGGGTGGTGAGACACTGGCACAGGGTGCCCAGAGAAGTTGTAGATGCCCCATCCCTGGCAGTGTTCAAGGCCGAGTTGGATGGGGCTTGGAGCAATCTGCTCTAGTGGAAGGTGTCCCTGCCCATGGCAGGGGGTTGGAGCTGGATGAGGTCCCTTCCAACCCAAACCACTCCATGATTCTATGGTGAGTCTAGGAAAGAATTTAGGGTGCTAGGAGCCCCTCTGTATGGAGAGCAGCAGATGTGAGAGGCCCGGTCAAGGCACACAGTGCTGGGGAAACTGAGTCAGACAACCGAGAGGCAGGAACATCATTGAATGTGGGGTTCATTCTCAATGACAGGGATGCTAAGCACTGAAATTGGAGGGCTTGTAATGATAAGACATGGTTAGCAGGGATCATTTCCATCCTATATGAAAGAAAAGTGATCAAATGTGTCTCATTCCCCCTATGTTCAGTCGATCCCCCTTCTCACACCCAGCCAATGGCAATGGCCAGCTTTGCTCCTGACACTTCCAAAGGCATCTCTGGCATGGACATTGCTCAGTGCAGAAGGAACTGGTCTCTCAGGACCTGCATAATGCTTCTTATAGGATCTGGGCCCATAGTCTCCCATTTTCTTCTGGTCACCTCTCCACATCAGCAGTTAAATGTATGACAGAGTTGTTGTCTTAAACTGGTGGATTACAGAACACCAGAAATAGCAGAGCATCATCAATTCAGTCGCTGAATGATGTGAGATACTAAGAGTGAGGCATCTTTCCTACCCGGACAAGAAATGATTGATTTGAATAATTGCCCAAGAATATTCACATGACACTCGAACACAGTCCCTGTCATGATTACCAATGTCTCTCTTCCTCACAGCAAGTCTATAATTGGCAGGAGTGTCTCAGATAATTTACACAGCAACAAGATTTTCACACTTCTCCAGTTTTGGATAGTTGCTAATATTTCATGAGACAGTCACTTTATCATACAAGGGAGCTTTCGCAAGCTTTTGGCACATCTGTTAATGCCGACTGTCACTGAATTTCTCCATTTTCTTGTCTTTTTTATTGTCACCAGTAACGACCTATTCCTTCTTTTTATTGTGGAGGTTTATATTTAGTCACAGTATTAGTACAGCTCTTTGTCTTTATTTAAAAGGAATACCTACGTAAAGTCCACATGTGAATCGCTGCAATCTTGTTACAAGGTAAAGTTCCTTATTTCTCAAGTCCCTCAATAGCTTGTCTGTACCTTGTTGTTAAATAAATGAACAGCTAAATACATAAGGTATTTGCTTATCTAACTGCCCTGCATTCCAAACTAAGCAGACCACTCCAAAACCAAGCAGAGCTGTTGCCACTCCACAAGGAGATAGAAAAGAGCTACCTGTCACTTTGCTGTTGCCCTAGCACAGATTACTATACGCTGCTTGTTTCTGTGGTCAGTGGGATCCAATTGGAAGTGGCAGAAAGCAGGGATCAGTGCCCTCATTGAGGGGCTGCTGACTCTTTTTATTCTAATACCATCATAAAACTACTGGATAGTTTCAATTTGTAGGCGTTTTTTCAATCTCTGCCTATAGAATAGTCATGTTTGCTTGCTGAACAGCACATGTGCTCATTTCATCTTGTTTTACCTGCAAAGAGAGAAAAAACAAGCCTTAACCATCCTTGGCAACAGCAGCAATAACTCAGCCCTTGGCCTCAAGGAGGAAAGCACTGAGATGAAAGCTGTGCTTTCAGAACACCAAGTGCCTTCACCGCCCCTTGGACTCGAGTCACTTCAGTGGCAGTGTTGCTCAGCAGCAGGTTTTTATGATCTCTTTTTTCACTCTTGCATGTGTTCAGCACCAGCATGTGAAAAGGTGATACCAGGGGTAGGTACTAATGATGATACAGCTATTTCTGGCTGTCAGGCACGCCAGCGAGTGGGGTCACTGCTTGCATGTACCAAATGAGAGACAGTTTAATGAAATCTTGCTTTTTGGAGGCAACAAAGCATCTACCCCCTGCAAACAACTGCACCTGAAGTAGAATGATATGAATATGTATAATTTCTTTAGTGAATTACTTTAATTTGTAGGAGAGGTTTGAGGCATGTAGCACTTTCAAAATCCCTCGCTCAGCTCTCTCTGCTGCCCACTTTTAGGGTATGCCAAGTCAATGTGCAGACAGCTACGTGCTGCCTTTAGTCCCAAATGGCTTCACTGATGATTTTGGCTGAAACAGTGCTCCTTGGCAGGATGATCAGACAGCAGCACACTCCATGGATGTCGCTTATTACCTTTTACAGTGCCTGAATCACTGGTACTCATCCAGTTGTACATAGCAGCTGGTTGGCGCTGTGACTACGCCACAAGCAGACTGCCGCATCCCCTGGGCTTGTGCATTCCCTTATCCCCACTTAATCCCAGCAAGGTCCTGCCAACATCTTGTACGGATGCTTCTGTCTGTCCTGGTGTAGGAAGGTAAGAATGCAAGGGTCCACCAAATGTTCATTCGTGCAGCACACACATAGTGAAAACCCAGGGAGAGCAGAGCCATTAGGTAAAGAGACAAAGGACCTGAGGCAGCATCACACAGAAACACACCACAAAGAAGCTGGTGGATCTAGATGACTTCAGATGAGCAAGGCTTGGAGGGCAGCAGTTCAGTGTGTTGGTGTTCCTGAGCAGGCACATCAGTGGCTCTGCTAGAAGACAGACAGCTTCCAGCATCAAGCCCTCTGATATTTTTGCATTCAGAGAGGTTGCACATACAAACAGAGCTATAACCCAAGTGCAGAAGGGGAGGTGAGGAGTTATGAGAAGGAAACACTTCAATGTTTGCTTGAGATTGGAGGTACAGTTCTATTTATTGGACTGTAAAAGGTGACTCAACATTTCCAGCTGCTGATTGTGGGCCCATCCTCTGCCCGTGCCTCTAAAAGTCAGTTTATTTCCTCAACAGTCATATCAGAAGTGATTTAGGCAAAGTAAGTGTATGGTACCATATTGAAACTCAAGTTCAGGCCAGGCCTCTATCTGCCATTACACTGATTGAAACTCTTATAGGTGACATGTGGTATCTATCAGCTTTGTGCAGATGTCTTGGGCACTCTAAACTGTCTGCATGGCACTAGGCAGCTACTCCTGGGCGTTTGAAGTAACCATCTCTTCCATTAGCATATTCACACCTCTTTCACTAGGTATGCCCTGCAAACCCTTGCATTAAGGAGAGCACTTCCCTGCCCCTTACAGGAGGTAGGCTTAGACAGCTGTGGGTCTCCAAACTTGTTACTCCAGGAATAACGAATGAACTATTTTGCATGAAAAGTTTATCAGATTATGCTCTTTTCTCACTGCAGGTTATTCCGAAGCAGACATAACAATAAATCACCACAATCCTATGAATATTTCATAGAAACACATTTCAGCTTACAAAAAGAGTGTTCTTTGTGTTCTTGAACAACTGTGTCTGTGTCTTTGGCCATTCATCGTCTGCGATATGTGAGTGGCCGCTTAATTCAAATTACTGTAATGCCTGGCTTTTTGACTGGTTCATTAAATATTTCATGGCAAGGAGGAAAAGTAGCACCGCGAATGATGTTTCTGGGAATATGCAAGCAGGTATTCATGAAATCCTAGTCAAGGTTTCTACTCACAAATGGCAAAATTAATAGAGAACTCTAAACGCTGTTGAAAAAGTGACTTTTTATTTCAAGAGATGTTAATGAACATGGGGGTGATTATTTGGCACTGTTGCACTCATTGTAAGGATACAGGTCCAGCACTCTGAAGCTTCCCCTGCACTGGAGTATAACTCACAATCCTAATGAGAAATGGAGTAGATGGGATCTGTTGCAGTGGATTTCATTAGCATAATAGTTCTTGAACAAACTCATCTCAGGAACCTGACATTTGTTTCACCAGTCCATGCGAGCTCAACGCTAAAACTCATAGAGACCGTAAGGAAGTTAACGAGAGCAGCAATGAGCGTTCCTGAAACCTCTGTTCTTGTGCGAATACCTTGCTACACAAGTTGGTTCTTTGGATCATTAGCTATGAAATCTGCAAGACACAAAATGAAGCTGGAGGAAGGAGCGCTAAGTGATTACATCTGATTCCTCCCAAATGATTCCCAGCTTTCCAGGGGCAACCACTGAAGCAGTTAAACTTTTACACTGGTTTCCTGCACGTGTTTAGCAGTCCTGTCACTCTGTGAGTGTTTAATTACAAGCACGAACACGAGGTAATGTGAAAGATGCTGCCAAAGCGTTATTTGTCCTTCTCATTGACCGAGAACGCCGCGTGGGTTTGGAAACAGAAGGCTCTCATGGGAAATCGAAAGCCTCAGCGCAGTGGATGGCAAAAGCCCTGCTGTCTTTGGGAGAGGCTGGGTCAAGCACAGGAGCCATACACGCACGTGGCCATGTCCGCAGTTGGTTCGGCCTCTTGCACCAGGCTCAGCGTGTCCTCAGTGATCTATTCAGGCTGTAATAACCTCAGGGTTGCTCGGGCCAAGTGTGACTTTGCCAAAGCCCACCATGTGAACAGGACCTGAAGGAGCCTTCCTCCAGTGAAGACGCAGGCGCCGGATGCCTGTGAGGTTTCTCTGTCGAACTCGAAGCCGGGTACTCATGAGGATGGTCACCTTCTGCCTTACCACGTGTAGTCTGAGGGGAAGAAACCAAGAGGCCAGCGGGCACGGGCAGCAAGCAAGGAGGCTGTCAGGCCGAGGAAAGCTGAGCATGAGGAACGGACGGTGGGAAGGCGGCAGGAGTAAGCCGCAGTGATTGAAGGAGATGCGGGGAAGAGCCGAGCCGCGGGGTGCGAGCAGCGCAGTTAACGCGGTGCTAATGGCGTTGGCTGTGTGCGGAGGCAACGCCTGGGCAGCCCGGGGGGAAAGCTGCGAGGGGAACCCCAGGGCTCAGGCGGGAGCAGCGGCGTTCGAGACCGGCGGTTGTGCCGCGGGGGGGACGGGACGGGGCACTCCTGAACTACAGCTCCCAGCATGTCTACGGCGGCGTCGGCACCGAGCGTGCGCGGCACCCGCCGCGCTCCCGAGCATGGCCGCGCTGGGGCGGGGGGGACCGTCCTTCCCCTCCCCATCACCGCCCTCCGCTTCCTTATCACCGTCCGCACCCACCGGAGCGAGGGGAGGCGGTGCCGGCCCGGCCCGGCCCCTCGGCGGACAGCGCCCGCCTGCGAGGAGGCGGCAGCGGGGCCGGGGCCGATCCCGCGGCGGCAGCGGAGGTGTTCCCGCGCGGCCGCAGGCCCTCGGCTGTGGAGAAAGCGCGGGGTGGGAAAAGGGCGGGAAGCGGCGGCTCGAGCGCGGCCCCCCTCAGCGTTCGGGGCTGAGCCGACAGCGGCGGCGCAAGCGGGAGGCGCCGCTGACAGCTCCGGGTGAGGGGGGGCGGCCGTTGGCCTCGCCTCGCCGCCTGCCGCCGCTGGGAGCGCCTCGCCCCCATCTTGGGGAGGCCTGGCACCCCGTGTTTGCTTCGTGCCACGGCTTCGGTCAGCGGTGTGGTCCTCTGCGGCGCGGTGCTGCGTGTGACGGCGTTGCTGGGTACGCCGATACGCGGTTATCGTTGGTCAGGGTCCGTACTGAGAGTCCGCGGGAGCGTAGGTGAGCCGTGGCGGGCTGCCGTGCGTGGGTAAGGGCGTTCGAGCAGCTGTCTCGGGAAGAGAGGCGAGCGTAAGGCGTCAACAGAAATGGTGAGGTTGCTTTTAATTTTGATTTCCTGTGAAGATCTGCCGAGATTGCTGGGGTTCAGCCTGGAGAAGAGAAGGCTCCGGGGAGACCTTCCCTTCTAGCAGTCTTCCAGTATCTAAAGGAGGCCTACGAGAAATCTGGAGAGGGACTTTTTACAAGGGCATGTAGTGACAGGACAAGGGGGAATGGCTTTAAACTGACAGAGGGGAGGTCTAGATTAGATATTAAGAAGAAGTTCTTTAATGTAAGGGTGGTGAGGCATTGGCACAGGTTGCCCGGAAAAGCTGTGGCTGCCCCAACCCTTGCAGTGTTCAAGGCCAAGTTGAACCCTGCTTTGAGCAAGGTGTCTGTGCCCATGGCAGGGGGGTTGGAACCAGATGATCTTTAAGGTCCCTTCTAAACCAAACCATTCTATGATTCTGTATTTTAGGAGGATACTTGAAAGCTCAAGTGTGTTCCTGTTTTCAGGTATTTTTATGAGATCTGTGCTTTTTGATATTCAGGTGAATGCTTTTTTCACAGCTTTGTGCTGTGACATGGGTTTGTTGAGCAGCAGGCTGGCAGTCCCTGTGTCCCCAAGATATTTGTGGTGGGCCACACTTACTGCAGTACTAGAGTTACCCCAAGGCAAGGTAGTGTGGCTGCAAGTAGCTAGAGGTAGTGCTCTGCCACTTCACACCCCCGTGTTTCACACCGGTGCTTTTGAGCATGAGGCATGGAAACTGCAGGAGGCACTGTCCTGAGGTGGGACTGTCCATTCAGGGTTGGTAGCAGGAGCAGGAAAAAGGGAAAATCAGGAAAATGAGTGTCTGTTGGCAATTGTTGTTTGGTGACATGTAGTGCTCTTTACTGAGTTCTGCTTTTTCATCATTAATGCCATTGTTTGGGGAGCAGGAGTTGAAAAGCTGAACTTTGTGAGCAGAGCACACAGTGCAAAGCGACAGGGCATTGAAGAGCATTTAACCTCCCTTAATTTATTCCAGACCAGCCTTTTTGATTCCTTTCTCAATGTAGAGAAGCCTTAAAAGGAAGCAGAGTGTATGTTTAGTTTGGTGCATATTTCAGATTTTTGTTCATTTATGAAGCTAGAATATGGTTGTGAAATATATAGAGAGTCCTTTGCAGCACTGATGCACCATCATCTGTTTTGCGTGGCTTTGATGGAGCGGTATAAGAATGAAGCTGCAGCTTTGCGCCAGTGCCATACATTTTTTCCCTGTATAATGGGTAAAGGCAATATATGCTGGTCAAAGCTCAGGCTGGGCTGCATAGGTGGGAGAGGGGCTTTTGCCTGAACCATTAGGCACATGTTGACAATTACTCTCCAGCTGCAGGCCGATATCATTCTTTCCTCAGAAGTCTGTGTTACTGAGCTTGTCTGCATTGGCAGTAGAGAGCCAGCTGGGAAGGTCTTGCTGCGTTACTTTTTCAGCAGCAGCAGGGACTCTTCCGTGTTTGTATGCTCTCAAATGCTAAATCAAGGGGGATGAGGTAGCACAACCCTGCTGTCCTGGGAAACAAGGTTATTTTTCCCCTTGAGAATCTCTGGTTGCTTAATGCTTTTTTCAGAAGATCCGAATTAAAAAACTTATTAAGGCTTACTTGCTTCTGAAGATTTTAGTTCAATGGGCTACCTTTCTTCTAGGAGCTCAGAGAATGCAGTATCTTATCATAGAATCAGAGAATGGTTTTGGTTGGAAAGGGCTTTAAGTTCATCTAGTTCCAACCCCATGCAATGGGCAGGGACACCTTCCACAAGACCAGCTTGCTCAGAGCCCCATCCAACCTGGCCTTGAACACTGCCAGGAATGGGGAAGCCACAGCTTCCCTGAGTAGCACGTTTCAGTGCCTTACCACCCTCACAATGAAGAGTCTCTTCCTTGTCTTGCAGATTTTTTCACAAGTCTCTCTGGCTTTCAGTGCAGATGGGGAAGGGGACATGTATTTTTGGCAAGACCGTGAAATTCAATATTCTTAAATGTAGAAGTTGTGTCACTTTCCAAACTTTGGGGTGGATGTGACCTCTTTTATTCACTGCTCCCTGCTGGCAGTACCAAGTTGTTAGCAAATCATGATTTCAGTGCTGTTTTCAAGTATCTGTATCTAGGCTGTATGTGTTTTTCTTGATAGATGACAAGTTTGCCTGTGATTTGATTTATTTTTACTGAGCTAATTTTATCTTAATCGATAGTGGGTGATAGCTTGTAGGGAGCCATGGAGAAATAAAGAACCCTGCCAAAGGGTGGCGAAAAAGCCATGTGGTCTTCAGAGGGTGTTGGGCTCTATTACAGAAGACAGTGATTCCTGCAGAAACTGACTTGCTTCTGTCTTGTTTGCTGTCAGCTGATACAAAAGGCTGTACCCTTTCTAGGGCAGTAGAACTTTCGGTCTGAAGATCTCAAATACATTGAAGGTTGGACATCCTCAGATGTCTCTTAGACCTGTTCAAGTCCAGTATGGTTGTGCAGATGTTGTATTAAATGGAAGTAGTTCTCCCTGTGGATTGAAATGACTGCAATGGCTGCTCTATTTCCTATATGTTCTGGGCTTCTTAATCTCCATACTATTGTATCAAAATTAGGAAGGAAACTAAGAAGGCAAATGAGCTCCTTGGTTCTTGTTTTCATGTTAATATTTAATTCAGGCTACTGGCATGTGCTTTGTTACAGCAAATTTTAATTACCTAGTTGCTAGTATTGAAGATGGACCTTTAGAATAGAAGAATACACCTTGGCCCCCCTGTGTAGATTACTTTGTTGGAAAAACTTCCCAGTTTCTTGCCTGGGTCTGGAGAGTAGTTGTCTTGCTTGGAGATGGAGTTTGAATCCTCTGCCCGTTGTCCTTACAGAGAGAGAGGCTCAAATAACACAGGCAGCCTAGCTCAGAGCTCCATCTTATGCATTCTTTGCTTCTGCTTGTCACTTCCCTTCCTGTTTCTTTTCTGACAAACTGAATTTCCTCTCTATCGTTGGATTATCTACCTTAATCTCAAACAGACATCCTTTGCAGAAACATTGTTGGAAAATATAGTTGACCTTGGAAGAAGAAAGCTTTGGGGTGTGTCTGCCTCATCCACATCTGTCAGGAGCATAGACATAGCCTCATATGTATTTAAATCACACCTATTCCTGTTTAGCCTAATATGATAAGCTCTTTACTATAGATGAAGTTGATTCTTCTGGCTCTCACATGGAAGCAGGATTTTACCTTTCCAGCTTCACTGCCACTTCCTGCTGCCACTGCTCTCCTTCCTTTGCTTCCCATGTGGTCTGCTTACTGTGAGGGAAGCGTTGCCACAGAGTGTGGCAGTGTGCTCTGCAGACCCAAAGAACCACCAAGGCAGAGCTGGCTGAAAATCAAGCGTGGACCGAGTGAAGTAAGGAAAATAACAGGGATGTTTGTAAATTAAGGGCATGACTGAGAGGAGGGGGTGTGTGTGTCTCAGGTGCACAGAGTAGGGTCATGGTCTGCTTTTGTGGTTTGTATGGCAGACGGTAAGGGGGGTGTGTACGAGATAATGGCAAGCAAACTCTGCAGCCCTCCCTGGCAATTCTTGCTGTGTTTTCTCTGGTTCAGAAACTGGGGTTAATGATGTTGCGTCAGCCAGCACAGGTGAACATTGTGCTTCTGCTTCTGTCAGCCCGTTGAGCCAGCCATGTTTCTGTGTCTTGCAGAGGAAAGGGAGGTGCCAGCACTGCAGAAATATGTTAGTGCTTCTTGAAAACAGCATTTGAATGCTGCAGTGAAGTGTGTTCACTCAGCAAGAAGGCTGTCCCTGGCCTTGTGTAATTCTACTGAGTGTGAATTTCTTGAATTTATGATTTTTTTTTTCTAACTATGCGATAAATAGTAGATAGGAAAATTGAATTACCAAGGTGTGTCCTAACTTAGCTAAAAGCATCTTGATGAAATATGAGAGTACCATAGCTTCCCCCCTCCAGGCAAGCTGAAATCTTGATCTTAGATGAAGGAGGCTTTGTGCAGGTTATAGTACTTGACCAAGGACTTCTCAGCAGCTGATGTTATGAATGTGGGTCTGTATTCACTGAAAGTACTTGTTGAGGTATCACTTAAGACCTTATGTGAAATCAGCAGATTTTGAAAAAGACATGGACATTCTTGGGCTGTTACGTGTAGACCTGACCACTGGGTGAGTGTATAACAACCCTTCTTGTTTGTGGCGTATTGGCCTGTTATGCTAACAGAGAAGCCTGTTGTGTGAGAGATGATGCTCTCTAAATACAGATAGGTTCTTCCAGTTTATTGCAGGCAGAACAGATTTTGTGGAAGATATAACTGAGTGAGGTGAAAGAGAGTAGCATGGGAGAAAAAGAGTGCGGACATAGAGAGGGAAAGTGAAGGGAAAAGAATGGGGAGGATGAGAGAGTAGATGGCCCATACAGGAAGGGAGAGAGATAGCAATAGAAAAATGTAGCTGGTGTGGTTCTGATCTGTTTTGTGGCATTGCCAGCAGAGCACTTTAAAGTTGTAGTTTCTGCAAAGGAAAACCCCAGCTGGAGGTGTTCTGAACCTGTGGCTCCAGCTGGGATCTGGTTAGGGAGAATACAAACAGAGGGGCAAAGGCTTCAGAGCTGGACTTCCATGGTAGATGGATCCTGAACCTGAGCATATAGGAAGTGAGTGGGGCTGCGGTACTCTGAATGAAGAGCACCTGCAGTGCTGCTAACTCCCATTGCTAGATAAAATGCTTTAGAGAAGTTGGGGTCATCTGCTCTCACAAGCATGGCTATTTTCATCTTGCTTAAGAACCTAAAATGTTTTACTTCTCAGCTAAACTTATACAGGAATAATTCTTCTTTAAACCATATGAATAGTTACAGGAAGCATATATATTCACATGTTGCAAATCTTTGGATACAGCGTACCTCAATTCCTTGGGGCAGTTTGTAACCAAAGT
This sequence comes from Psilopsiagon aymara, assembly GCA_024733675.1. NCBI lineage: Eukaryota > Metazoa > Chordata > Aves > Psittaciformes > Psittacidae > Psilopsiagon > Psilopsiagon aymara. Next base: position 18,409 of record JANRGW010029547.1, read on the forward strand.
AACCATCCTGCGGTGTAGCCAACAGTACAGAATTCTACAACTAAAATTGGTGCCTGCAAATGCTTCTGCGCATGCGCAGTTCCTTCCTTTTTTACAAGACTAATAAGTCTGGATTAACTTTGTGCTTGAATAGCTGCTTTACCTGGTGGGACCCTGCTGCACCACTGAGTTTTCTGTAACTTCCAGCTACATAAGTGTGTAGAAGTGCAATGAACTGTGTTTAGAAAGAATTTTATGCCTGGAATTTCTCCTTGTCATGAGTAGGAAAAGTAGGACAAGTCTCTAAGGTAGAAATTAGGGCTAAAGATGGAGGCACAGATGATACTGGATTTGCTGAAATTTTTTTTTTCCACTCATTCTCTGTCATTATACCTGTTGTGTTGGAGAAAGGGCAGTGCTGGTCTTGCTGCTAGAGTTAGGCATTGGATCTTTCTGTAATTCTATTTGTGTTTCTTTCAGGCCTTAACTCTTGGCACTTTGAGACTTGGATTTCGGCTTCAGGAGAATTTACTAAGAATTGTTCAGTCTTTAAGAATGATAATAAGACTTCAGAATTAAATTGCTTTGTATTAAGTATCTAAAAATACTTGCCTGCTTGGAGTCTCCTCTGTTCTTTTTTTCCAGTTCTTTTTCTAGATTTTCTCTGTAATGACCATCGTTAAATGAATAGTTTTTCATAGTTGGGTTTTTTTTCACTGTTGCTTAGAATAAAGTAGTTATCAGTAGACCGTTTAAAGATTTCCCCTCCACTCCCTCTTAACCCACCTGGATTTCTCTGTACATCTTGCTGCATTTTGTCTTGCCACCAACTGTTCTTTAGATCCTGTAGCTACATTTTACATTCAGTAGGCTGGAAATTCCTACTTCCCACAGCAGGGCAGGTGGAACGAAGTGTGTACCTGCTCTTCAGCAACTTCAGTGCTGAGTTCAGTGGCTTAATTTAAGATGTGGGTTTGACATTTCTGAAGAGTGCTCACTTGATCTGGTCCATTGACTTTGCTTGGGAGGCTGTAAACTTGGGCAGCAGCGTGGTAGTATCTTCAGTCACCAGAGCTACTTGCCAAGCTCTGAGTGCCGTTTTTCTGTTCTGTTTTAACCATAAAGTGATAAGTATTAGTGTGTTGTTAATTCTGATAACAGCTCTGTAAATATGAGAATTTACAGAACATTACAGCATTTGTTTAAAAACAAGCTACATGTGTATTGTCTCATGGAAGATGCTATATATAAAATTTAAAATCTGGCATAAGTCTCCCTGTCCAGGTCCAGAAGTCTGTAGAGCATTTTTCAGGTGTTTTGTGAGTATGGACATTGTCTGCACAAGAACATTTTATTGTGGGTACCTTATCCCTTCCTGTTTTTATGGGTGACTTTTTTAAGTTCAAAATTGTGCAGTGTCACACAGACAGATACAACAGCAATTAACATGAGACCAGTAGATAATAATGTCAGTAGGAAAGTCATGTGTGTCTGGCCACAGTTAAAAGTGATATCGCAGCTGAAAGCTAGGAGGTAGTGTTGTGTGGCATTTGACATCTTGTGGACCCATGAACTTGCTCTGCTGTCCAGTCACATACTTCTAGCAACGTGGATGATCATGATTTTTGAGGTTTTCTAGTGATCATAACTTCCGCTCCCAAAGTATGGGTAAATTGTGCATCTTATTTCTGGGACTGGGGGAAGTATTCAGCACTGTTGGTTCCTGTGCTGAAAGGTGTGCTGCTGTCTCATACAAACAAGGCAGTTGTAGGCATGAGGACAGCTTTTTAAACCACAGATGACCTACACTGCTGGCAAAATAGCTGTCTTAAAAGAGCAATCTATGTAACCACAGTTTTGCCTCATTAATTCTAATTATACTAAATCTTCAGTTAGATGATCTACCTTCCTCTGTTGTATTTAATTAGAAGAGGGGCCTAATCTGGGGATAAACTGTGCAGTAAAGGATGTCAGTGAGAGTAACAGTTTTATTTGTTGCAGAGATTGGAAGTATTACAGCAATCAAAGCAGGGGATTGAAGGAAGAGGAGGACAAGATTGTTTTCTAATTGAGAGCTGCATCCTTCCAGAGGCCTGGGACACAAACCTACCACTCACCACAGTTCCTATGTGGTGCAAGGCAAGTCTTTAAAAAATTGTCCTTTTGCCAGTGGTCTGTACAGTATTTCTCAGGTTTGGGTTTCTAGTAGAAACTAGATCTTAAATCAAGCTAAGCCCTCTCAGCTATTTCTGCGTATATTCTGTGAAAGACTGTGTGCTTCCAAAGTTGAAACTTAGATGTCTCGGGTCTGACAGACCAGCCTTGTTGATGCTTTATTCTTTCTGCAGAAGGCAGGTTCTCCCTTGGTGTCTGTCCAATGTCTCTCCTGTTCCCACAGCTGGTTCCCAGCCTCTTTGCACCAGCTTAAGTTGCTCCCCCTAGGTTTTCATCCTCGTGCTACTTGTCCAGTCTCTCTTTTCTGCCCTTACCTGTCTGCTCCCCAGCTCTTTATTGCAGTGATTCCTCCCAGCCAAGTAATTTCTTACCTTATTCCTACTCCCAGACCTCAGTCCTGGTCGTCTGACAATTTCATTCTTTGTAAGCCAATTTTGTTAGTATTGCCTTTCAAATCTGTTAATTCTCCTCTGCTCCTTCAGTTTGGCCATTTCCCACATGCTTTTGAACTTGCTGTTTCCTGAAGGCTTGTCTGACAGATACAGATTATGTTTTACCAGTTCAGTGTTCAGCCAAACTGATGTTCAGTGATTATTAAAACGAGCTCCTTTTCTAAACCCCTTGGGCTGGAGCAGTGAATCTGTCTGTAGGACAATGCATGTGCAGGCAGGTCACCTGTGGAAATCAAGAGTAGTCAAATTTTTGGCATCTTTGGAGATTTCAGTTGTGAGGGAATCTCTAGTGGATCTGTGTTTACTGTGACTTTTTAAAGGATTAGGGTAAGAAGGAAAGACTGACAGATTTTGCTGGTTTTCAGATACATGCAAAATATTTCAAATTCATGCAAACCTTTAACCTTTACTCTTGGCAGTAGCTAACCTCCAGCTGAAGCTAATGACTGTTCTTTAAAAATCAGTCTGAGGCAAAGACTCAATGTGAAAAATTGCTGGGCACACGCTTTGGGAATATGTAAGCAACTGAAAACAGCATCTCTTGAATGCTTGAGTCTGTTGAACAGCTATAGTTGTGGGTGGTGATGCTACTGGTCCCATCTTCTGACTGCTTCTCTCTTGCTGAAGGATTAGTAAGTGTTACACACTGCTCATTCACTTCATGTGAACATATGTATCTTAGAGACTGTGCGGTTACACAACAGCTTAATGTTTGGTGTGCAGTGGCATATAAGAGATTTCAGAAACAATGTGAGACTAATGATGGCATGTAAATGGCTGGTCTGTTAAAAAATTGAGTAGATCTTGTATAGAAAGGAACTGCTTTAAATGTAAACAGCGACTTTCCTACTCTTCCCTTTTTGGTAAGAATAGTGGAAATGTTAAAGTGCATCTTTGCTTGGATGTATACCAAAACTCTTTCTCTACTGAGACAATGTACCTTTTCCAAACAACTGCGAGGAAGCATTTGTTGAGCACGAACTCAAAATGTGTGGGTGCTGCCATCTAAGTTGTCTGCATTGCTTAGGGTTTATTTTTTTCATCAAGTAATAGATTTAATTTTACCAAGTTTATAAGACTTGAGAAAACTCCATATGCTGTGACTAAATAATTTCTTTTTAGGCAAGATCAGATTACCAAAGAATAGTTATTTTTTTTCCCGTTAGTTTGACTCAATCTATATTTTAGTAAAGTTATGCATTCCAGGAAGTGTCAGTAAGAACTCAGTTTCTGCTAGAAGCACTAACGGCTACAGTAGCAGGGCCTGAGATGCAGGCTTCCAACATGAACTGTAGGTTTACTGCTTCACTTGAGCTAGAGATGGATATGGAACAAGTCTTGTTAATTCTGCATCAGGTTCTCATGTAGCTTTCTGTCTTTGTGATTTCTGCATCATGATGTCTGAAATGTTCTGTACTTAATATATTAGTGGTAGGTTACAGTTCTGTGTTCCCAAGAGTCTTTCCAGCTGGGAGCAAGCAATCTGCTATGACCAGAAGGTTATGTATACTCTATAAAAAGAGAGTACAGCAAAATAGAGTCAGTCAAAAAATCTGTGTGAAAGCTCCTATAGTGAGTGAATCTGTAATGAGAGTTTTGGATGTGTGTCGTGGTTTAAGCCATAAATCAGCCACGCAGTTTGTTCACAAACTTCCCCCTTTTTCTTCCCTCTGCTCCTGGAG